>PVJO010001344.1:0-176531 GCA_004026905.1 Hystrix cristata
CAGGAAGGAAGGGGGTAGTTCACATAGTCATGGATTTTGGCAGTGAAAGGGAGATAAAACTATTATGTCAACAATTATTCCTAACAAAGTTGAATTCAATAATTTTCTGAAAAACTCTCTTCTAAGTTGTAAATTCTTCTCATTCAGATATATTTTAAACATTCCATCATATGAATTGTTCCAATGTGAAAATTGAATAATATTTTCTTGCTGAAAACACTAATGATTTACGTTGATGTTTAAATTATGTAAAATTCTTCAGACTAGTCTTCAAGATCTTTCAACATATAAACTAAATGTTACTTCTCATTAATTTTTTACTACCTCCCAATTTATACTTGGTGTTTTCAAAAATCATAATATTCACTATTCTTAAGCATTTCTAAACTTTTAAACCTCTACAAATGGTCTTTCTTCCACTTAGAAGATGATCTCCCTATTAACATTCTCTGTGTATACACAAAACTCTACTCTATTCCAAGTGTTACCCCAAGATTTCTGTATTAGACTTTTCCTGATTGGTATGAATTGACTTGTAACCCCTCCTTCCACCAAAATACATGTTGGAATTCTGATCTCTCATGTAATTGTATTTGGAGATAGAGCCTTTAGGAATAAATTAGGCTAAAATAAGTCTATAAAGTTGGGAACCATATTCCAATAAAGCTAGTGACTTTCTAAAAAGCTATATCTCTGCCTTTCTTTTTTTTTTTTTTTTTCTTTCCTCTACTTCACTGGGAGGAAAGTGCACATGAGGACAAAAGTGGCAATGTGTATGCCAGTAAGAGAGTTCTCACAAAAAATCCAACTCTGTCAGAAGTCCATCTTGAACTTTTCAGCCTCCAGAACTATGAGAAAATAAATCTCTGTGGTTTACCCAGTACGTGGTATTTTAACATGACATCCCAAACTAAAGAATACACTGATTCAAAATGAGATAGTCTCACTTACTGTTTTGTAAACCCATATGAAGAATTCATTTTTGCTGAACTGTATAATTACAATCTAAAGGGATTTATACCCATGTTTGGAGACAATTTACTACAGATATTGGGAAAAATACTTTGTTCAATTATGTGTACCCTATAAACAATTAGCCTCACACATCCAACATATAACTATTATATTGAATTGAAATTATGAAAATTTTCTATTCTTAAATCGATTCCCATTAATAGTTTAACATGTCTGTATGTCTGTATATGTGCGTGTGTGTGCATTGAGATAGTAGTCTATCACTAAAGAAGCTATGAGCAATTTTTGAGCCAAGTTTTCTAGAAAGAAATTATTTTCATTGCGTGTCACACACATATGTATAATGTATAGCTGAAAATCTATACGGCATTTTTGGATGTTAAAAACAAACTGTGAACTTCATAAAAAAGGGCACGTAAATCTATGAAATTAGTAAGTCACTTTCTTCTTGAACCACATTTTACAGAATTCAAAATGAAAAGAGTAGAACATGACAAGTACACCCCATGATTCTCGTCTACGTGTCAGTAGCTCTGAGATAAACAATTACATGCTAGTTTTATTAGTCGCTTTCTTATAACATGGCTGGGACAAAAAGCCTAACTTTCCCTCCAACTCAGAGGAGGACATATTTATTTTGGCTTACTTGTCAGATGATTCAGTCCATGGCTGGCTGGCTCCAAGGGAGAAACAGTATGGCAGGGGGCATGGCAAAGAAATGGTGTTCACTCTATGACTTCCAGAAAGCATAGAAAGTAAGGAGAAGCAGGGAAAAGGAACGCAACTTTTTAGGCTCTGCCCCCCAATGACTCACCTCTGACCACAATCATATCCCAATAGCACATTCAACTATGAATTCACCAATGGGTGAATCTACTACTGCCACCATGATCCACTTACCTTCCAAACATGAAACTTTGGAGGGTACATTTTATATCTAAACCATAAAACTACATCTCACATCCCCAAAATATTCTTGTCCTTCTCATGCAAAATGCATTTAGTACATCTCTCAGAGTTGCTAAAGTCTAAAAGTTCCAGCATTGCTGAAAAGTCCGTGTCTAAAATCTCCTCTGAGACTCAAGGAAAACTCAGCTGTGAGCCTCTGGAAAAATCAGAAAGAGGGGTTGGGGATTTAACTCAGTGGTTAAAGTGCTTGCTTTGCAAGCACAAAGTCCTGAGTTCAATCCCCAGCACAGAAAAACAAAACAAAACAAAACAAAACAAAACAACAAAAAGAAAGTACTTCTATCATACAATGGTATAGGTGGACATCCCCAAGCTCAAAAGAAGTACAGGGACTGGGGATTTAGCTCAGTGGTTAGAGTGCTTGCCTTGTAAGCACAAGGCCCTGAGTTCGATCCCCAGCACCCAAAAAAAAAAAAAAAAAAAAAAAAAAGAAGTACAGGTGGATAGAAAGCAAGACCAAAACTCCATAGAGCAAACAGCAAACATCAAATTTTGTAGATTTATACCCACTACCTGGGGCAGTTTGTGGTAAGATGTAAATTTCAAAGTGCTTGGCCAGGGTTGGGGATTTAGCTCAGTGGTTAGAGGCCGAGTTCGATCCCCATCTCAAAAAAAAAAAAAATTAAAAAAACAAAATCAAAGTGCTTGGGCAGTCCCACTCCTATGACCTTGGTGGTTGCAACCCAAATGGTGTCTCTTTTGGGCTGGTTTCACTCACTGCCTGTGACTTTCCTTGATGGACGTTCCACATTCCTAGCATCTCCAACTTCCTGGGATCCTCACTACATTTTGGACGTCAACCTCACTGCTTCTCACTACCCTCTCTAGGGCACACTGCCTGACCTGCCAAGCCTTCCTCTGAAATCCGCATGTGAGCTTGTGTGATCCCACAATTCTGGCATTCTCCATGGCTCATAAACCAGCATTATATGGGTAACACCAAAGCCTGCCACCAGTAGGAGTGGTAGCTGGCTCCCCTGGACTGCAGTGGTCTGTGAATCCCTGAGTGGCTGAAAGTCCCCTGGGCAGCCCTGAATAAATTGAGCTACCTTGGGCTCTTTTTTCAAAGCAATGTCTTTCAAAGTTTTTTAGCCTTTTATACAATTTAGCCAGCAAAGAGGGTGTATGGCCAACTCCTGAGATGCCTTCAAGTCATCTTTGTATTATCCTGATGCAAAGTCCTTGGCTTCTTTTTAGTGCTAACCTTTTCAGCGACCATGCTCAACACGGCCCCAACTTTGCCGGTGCTTCCTTTCTGGTGAAACTTTGAGGTTTTCAAACAATTTGCCTCTGCTTGTTTTTTTTTTCTTCCCCTTATTCTTATCAATCTGGATGAAAGTATCCGGCACTACTCGTGCCATAGCCTGGACATTGGGCTGTCTGGAAATTTCCTTTGCCAGATTAATTAGGTCACCATCCTTACATTTAGTCTCACACAAAGTCTTTAGGACACAGGCAAAATGTAGACAAGTTCCCTGCCAGAATGTAACATGTGTGGCCTCTAGCCCCGTTTCCAAGAGTTCCCACACCCAACTGAAACTCATGTGGCAGGCCTTTATTGTCTGTATTTCTATCAGCATTGTGGTCTCTGAATTCCTACCAAGCTCACCAGTCAAGTTTTGCTTATAGTGACCTAGGGCATCTGTAGCCTATTTCTCCAAACTTTTCCAAACTCTTTCTATAAATTTCCAACAGCTTCTGAACTACAAGGTAAGGTACAGTCATAGCAATGACCCCAGTTGTCTAGTCTAATTTTCTGTATTAGTCGCTTTTCTGTTGCTAGGACAAAATGCCCAACATCTGAAAGTTAAAGGAGAGGTTCATGGCTCCTGTTTCGGAGGATTCAGACCATGGTTGATTGGCTCCAAGGCAGAAATGGCATGGCAAAGGGGTGTGGCTGAAGTATGATATAACCCCCTGGCAACAAGGAAGCAGAGAGAAAGAAAGGAAGAGCAAGGGACAAGAACACACCCCTCCAGATCATGTCACAGTAACTCGGCTCAAACCAGACCCCACCTCATAAAAGCACATTCAGCTAGTGAACTCAACGGACTGATGAACTCATCAATCCACTGAGTATAGTACAACACTATCCAATCACCTTCTAAACATAAGACTTATGGGGGCTTTTTAGATAAACCAGAACATCAGTCCATTCATAAACATAGCTGTCTTTAAAGCTATGACTTTAACTATAAAATAGCAAAGACATTTAATTTACTGATATGGTGAGCATGAGTCAAAATTATGAGAAACACTGTATATAACCAAATTAATGTGAGGTAAATACAAGATTCTTCAAAATACACTAGTTAAGTCCTGGTTAAAGTTAATGCTTACACTGAATACTTGAACATACTGTCTATTGTAGCTTTACAATAATCCCATTAGTTTGATATTAGTACCTCATTTGAGATGAAACAGCTAAATTTCAAAGGATTGTATTTAAATTTCTCAAGTACATAATTATATATAACATGATTATCATACATTACACATTATATAACAAAATATACTATTAATACAACCTATTATAATATAGAATATAGAATATATTAGCAAATGAGTCAGACCTAAAGTCTGTTCTATTTATAACATTCTATAATGACTAAAACATTTAAAAGATACTTTTTTAAATTAAAAATTATATAAAAATTGGCCAGATATGTTGCCATGTTCCTGTGGGCCCAGCTACTTGGGAGGCTGAAGGTAGAAGGATGAATCGAGCACAGCACTTAGAAGCCTAGCTAGGTATTATAGCAAGATCCTAATACCCTGCATTAGTTACTTTTCCTGAACCAATGGTTTCCAAAGAGAGCAGATTTAATACAGGACATTTATAAATTATAACATTCACCCATAAGCCAAATGCAGGAAGAGTACAGAATATCTATGTACTAGAGACCCAAAAGATCCAATCAAGGGCTATGAGCCCACACCACTGTCCCATGTCTGCAGGTGATGGCTGAAGAAATCTTTACTGAAACCAGGATACAATGCTCGCAGCAGAGATGAAGACCAGAGCTCCCCCAAAGCAACAACATCCATCCTCGACAACAACAAGGCCTCGAGCTCCTTCTTCGATGACAAGAACATCCGAGTCCCAGTCAGGAGAACCAGCCGCAGCAGAGTTTCTCCCGGAAAACAGTCTGCTCCTGTTCTCCTTTATGTTGCATCAGCAACAATCCTCAGGTGGATCATCTACTCTCAGTACCACACTAATTCAGTCTAGCTGGGCGTTCCAGCTCAAGTTGACCACAATAATAAGTCCACTACACCCCCAGCAAAAAAAAAAAAAAAATTCAGTAAAGATTTCTTCAGCCATCACCTGCAGACACAGGACAGTGCTGTGGGCTCACAGCCGTTGATTGGTACAAAAATAAAATAATTTGAAAACATGAGTTACTATAAGGTGTTATTTAAGTCGCTAATAAAAAGTTCAATGAACAATAACAGTATAAAGTATCTCTTCCTATCCTATCAATTCAAGTCTCTTAGATTTATAAACTTAGATTTATAATATACATTTATATATATATATATACACACACACATATATATCCAAAGAAATACACTGGACTGCACATAGCTATAATCTTGAAACCTGACATATTATATTGGATATTGGTTGCTTCTAAGTAAATGCTTAGTGTAAGCCTGGTTCATCAAACTATGAAATTCAATAATTTTCTTTCAGGTAACAATTTTTAAATAAATGACACTGTCATCCACTACGTTATATTTGATAGAGTGAAAAAAAAAACAAAATATCTAAACAATTTACATTAAAAAAATAAAGGGAAAGAAGAGAGTCTTCTGTTTAATCTCTTTAGACTCTAAAGTACTTTTTCTCAAATAAGAAAAAATTGCTTAAGCTTGTGCTTCACACATTGTTAACTATTTTAAGATGATAAGCATTTCATATATTAAACATTTAGTATAGCTAAAAACCAAAACTTTGAAAAATGGACTGAAGGCTTTGATTATCACCTAAAATTTACTGCACTAAATTTACTGGTAAAGTTGAGATGTAATTAGCTCAGAGCTTAAAGCTGCGAGAGAAACCTGTCAATATCCACCCCCTCTTTCCTCCTACCTACACTTCTGTCACATTGATCTCTTTCTTAACTCCTTCACAACTTCCCACACTTTCCTACTTACCATGCAAGATCAGGTCTGTTAAATTCTTCCATGTATTTCTCCTGCTTTTCAGTCTTTCTTCTAAATGCTCTATTCTAAGCACCTTCTCTTCTTGGGGCACCAATGACCTGAATGATGAAAGAAAACTCCCCTGCCTAAAACACATTCCATATCCATCTCCATTGGCGAGCTTAGAGTAATCTTTAGGGTCACACAGAGCACTTAAAATTCTAACATTTCATAAATGTTAAATATGTCTACCTAAATTTAATTCATCTCACTCTCTAAAATCCTGAAAGCCCCAGAGGCATGCAAAAGGGTGCTATTCTGAGTCCAAACAGATAGCAGTTACTGTCTATCACCATCCAACCCTTCCTTCCAGAGAAATCCATCCCACTCTCATCAGCCTAGTACCACCTTCCCGCAGTCTCTCTCTCTCTCTCCCTCTCTCTCTCTCTCTCTCTCTCCCTCCCTCTCTCTCTCTCCCTCTCTCTCTGGCTCTCACCTTCTCACTCTTGCTCTCATTCTTACTCTCACACCCTCTGGGATCACAATTTTTCAACTCATCCCAACACTACAGTCACAACCTCTTTAACACATCTTTCGAAGGCACTTATCTTCAGCTCCAGAGAGCCACAGTTTCTTAATAATATCTCCAGAATACAATTCAGTTGTTTGGTTCTTCCATCTCCAAATCACAAGTTATTTACTAAACTACTTCTGCAGCAGTATAACCTATTTCCGTACTTCTGAACTCCACTTTTTTAAAAGCAAACATCAAAAGAGTGTTATATATTTTTCAAGGGCCCCTAAAAGTTCCTGCCTCAAATAACCTTTCTTGCCTACACCTGTGCCTGCTTCAAAGCCCACACCAGTTCCCACACTACCCGTGAAAGTCAAGACCACACCTTACAGTAATAGTGCCTCTGTTGAAGTCCTATGCACTTACTGTCTTCTTGCTCATTTAGCTTCTTTTGCATGTACATATTATGTCTTATTAGCTACAAATTTATTGAATGTAGCGATTATATGCAATAAATTTATGTCAGTTGTTTAAAATATAAAGGTTATTCAGACATACTACATATAATCAAGTAATTTGAAGATTAGACTCAAAATAATCATCAATCCAATATTTATTCAGGGACTACTTTGTTTATAAAAGCTGTTAGATGATAGAGATTAAAAATGAATAAGAAATGGCCTTTGTTCTCAAGAGAATAATAATATACTCTTAATAACATAATGACTATAAATGAGTATGCTTCAAAAAGTACAACCTACATGATAATAAGTACAGAAAATTAATACTGTACCTTGTATTTTACTCTAACCTGTAGTATACTTACTGAAATCTTTATTAGTGGTAGATACTCCTTTGAGATGCAAGGAATTTAGAACAACACTTAAATACAAGGGAAAGGAAATTTAAAATTCTTTTGATAAATGTCTTCAATGAACCATCCACCCAAATCGCTAGACACTGTCAAGTGCTCAGAAAAATTTTAAATCCTAAATACAGTACTAGGAAAATATATCCATGTCAATAAAGTCAGTTGCTTTAACTTACATTGCAATTTACATAATACGATTAGAATTGTCAGTGCTCACTAGAGAAACAGATTTAATATAAGATATATGTATAGATGTGGATTTCCAAAGTAGGCATACAATGGCTGCCTCCAGAGTCAGGTGTGGAAGAGTGCAAAGAGGCTGCATTGGAGAGCCAAAGGATCCAGTCAAAAGTTGCAAGCCTGTAGCTCACTGTAGTGTCCTGTGCCAGTCCGTATCAGGAAACCAAAGTGCCTGTGCTGGAAGTCTGCTGGAGTCTATGCTGGAAGGTGGGAGAGCAACATCCGAGGTGAAGGTGAAACTGGAGCTCCTCTGAAGAAACAGAAGCGAGCCTTCCTTCTTCTTTCCTTTTTTTATTCCATTTAGGCTATAAGCCTGTTGCTTAGTGCCACTCACACCCAGGGTGGGTTTTAGATCTTCAGTAAATCCATCTCACTCATACCCAGAACTACGCTAAGCCAATCACTTGGAGTTTCTTATTCAAATTGACAGAACAGTTAACGATCACAGGACTCTACTCTTATCAGTATTCCCAAGACTCTTGTTAACTGGGGAGATGCTGTGACTCTTTCAGTGTATGACCTAACTCCTACTTTATGGGACCCTGGAAATCAGGCTAGTTCTGAAATCCATGGAGTTAATGCAATATGGTGAGGGTGATGTTAACCTTGAAACAGTTGCTATCCTTCAATTAATCTGCTGCCCAAATGGAATCATTGAAGATTTTTTGAATCTGAGCACTCATTCCTCAGACAGAGGTGGTAGAGGGTGGAAGTATGGGATAGGATGGGGGTGTCTTTCTCTAGAAAGGAGGATGTGAAGCATTTGGGAGTTCAGAGTTATCAGTTTTACTTGAGTCTTCCCACTTTCCTCATCTTGTGTTTTAAATTCTTATTCTTGACCTACCAAAGCCCTGAATGCCCTCAACTGAGAAAGAAGACCTGACAATGTTGGGCTTGAATTGGTACTTTGGCAATGGTTTCCATCGGTTCTGAGCCTGAGGTTTAAATATAACTTTCCCGTGGCTGTATGTGAGTTAAGGGACACTGCTGAAGCTGCACAAAAGATTTCTGATTTCCTCATGTTACATGATTTGGGAACATTTAAAATCTCAATTGCTTTTCTCTGTGTACTTTTTCTAGGGCCATTAGAAGCAACCAGCCACATTAAACTGTGATAATATCATCCCTATCGTCACAAATAAATGCTACAACCACATTATCTCATCCTGTGTTGCTCAATATCGCATGCCATCAACCATGGCAATATAATTGTGATACCATCACACGACACTTACCAGTCTGTCTCATTTTTCCTGATAAATAAGTTATGCACATGCTAATGTTTCTCCTACATTTTCGCAAGCCAATTCCAAAATCCTACATTGAGATTCTCATGCCATCTGCTTATGGCTTCACTTAGTACTCATTATTTTATTACCAGAATTCTTTCTGGAAGTATATGTTAACACAAAATTAATGATTAACAACAGTGTGAAGTCAAGACAGTGTAAAGAACGAAGAAAAACCCTAAAGTGAAGTAGCCCAAGTCCAGCCCCAGGAGAAGCCGTTACTCAGGAAGGGATCCACAAGAAGGCTCAGTGAAACTGCGAGTTTAGCAAAAGACAAATGAGCCACCTGACGGAAACCATAGCATCTGGCATGGTGACAAGGTAGGTGTAGGAATGAATACCCTGATACTTTCCCAGGGCCCTTCAATTTATCACCAGTGTCTCTCAACTCCTAAAACCTGGGTCAAGTCCTGTTTGATGTAGCCCGTGAAACCTAACTTATAAATTCACAGAGCAAATTAGAAGTTGAGCAGTACATCTGCAGAAAAATGTGTAATTAATCTGATAAATCAGAAATTAAAGTACACACAAGAAGGAACTCTAGTGTTGCCCGCCAAGATAATTCCAAGAGTCATTTAATTCTACAATAGTATAATTTATGTGTTTTATATAAATTCCAACTTTTTATATAAACTCTTTTTTACCCAGTCAGTGCATAAAAGCATTACTCTGTGTAAAAGAAATGTTTGATCTAGGAAACTTCTTGCTTAAAGAGAAATTCCCAAGATCAGGGATTACTTTCTAAATATTTAAGAAGCAATGAGACAATAAAATTATGTTTAATACTGATGTGGTGGTTAGGATGGATGGCTTAGGATCTGCCTGTGAGCTTGGTGGAGCACAATTCTGGGTGTGTTGCGTGGGTCACAGGGATGCAGCCTTGGTGTCTACGTCTGAGCCTTTGCAGCTTCTTCTCACCTTGCTCCCCTTCTCTGCTCGCTGGCCACCATGAGCAGATCAGCTTTGCTCTGCCATGCCCTTCCAACATAATGATCCTGCCTTAGAGCCTGTCAGCCATATACTAAATCCCCTGAACAATAAGCTAAATAAACCTCTTCTTTTTTAATAGTTGGGCATTGGGTATTTTGTCCCAGCAATGAGAAAGATAATATACAAAACTTTTACTGGAGAAGTGTGGTCATTCCCATGACTGTATCTCACCATGTAGTGAAGCCTTTGGAACTTCTTTGTGGGAAAAGTTTGGAAAGGTTTGGAGATACATGCTACAGAAGCTCTAGATGCTATTAAGCAAAACCTGGTGGGTGATTATGGTCATATCTCAGAAGCTCTAAATACCATGATTCTGATAGGAATGCAGATAAGTAAAGGTCAGGCTCAGAGGAAGAAGAACTCCACTGGAAATTGAACTAGATGCCATATGTGTTGTGTCTGAGTAAAAAGAAAAAAATATCTACATTTTGCCCATGTCCTGAGACTTTTTTTTTTTTTAAGGAGACTAACATTAAGGAAAGTAGAGTAAATGATCTGGTGGACAAAATTTTAATACAACTCAACACTCAGACTGTGGGCTGTACTGTGGCTGCTTCAAGCCAGGTTTAAAGCGATAATCAAGGGTAAAAAGCAGAGCAGACATATTTGAAAAAATTAAATTTGGGCTCAGAATTATCATATGTAAAGGTGGGGCCAAAAGAAATGTGGTTGCTGAAGAAATTAGCACCATTAAGAATGCAGGAATACTTTGTATAAGGACGAGAAGACAAAAGTCTTGAAGACATCTCAGGAATCAACAAATTCCTAGCCAAGGCAGGCTCAGGATTGCAAAAGTATAATCCATTCATTTGAGAAGAAATTTCCTGAGACCTCTGCTCAAGAAGGGCCTCCTAGAGAGTTGTTTCCTGAGGATTCATTTCACCATACTCAGCTATCCAGGCACTCCAACTGCTGCAGCAATGCTCCAAGGTGGCCTGGCTGCTGCTTCCTGTGACAACAGACATTGGCATTGTCCAAGTGATGATGGTAATGAAGAGTGCAAGAGTTATGCAGTCACAGAGGCTTCTACTCAGATTACAAAGGAAGCCCTGGGAGACCAGGCAAGGAGTGGCTGAGGTGACAGTGCATATATTTGTGGGAATTAAACCAGGGATTCACTGAAGAATCTAAGAAGTTTAAAATGTCAGGAACATGGACTATCTGCCATGGAAAGCTGCAGGCTGTGTAGGGAATCAGTGCAAGAGAGAGAACGTGTAGGCTACAACTAGCAAGGTCCTAGTGTAGGACCACCAAACACTTTGGAAATGATTACTGTGTATCCCGCATTTTGGCTATGGTCCTACTGAACTTAATGTTTACTTTGTTAGGTTTTGGTCTTGCTTTACTACAATTCTTTTCTATCCCCCATTTCCTCCATTTCCAAATGGGAGTGTTTACTCTATGCTATTGTACCTTAGGATTATGTTACAGAAATGTCTTTGTTGACAAGGGGCTGGATGCGGTTGTTAGGGTAGAGTGTCAATTTGACGGTCTTTGGAATCTGCCTTAGGGATTGAGAGAATAAATTTCTATGTGTTTCTGGGTAGGTCATTGAGGCATGGCTTTAGGGTCTGTGTTTGATCCCTCATCCCTTATTCTCTGGAACTATTCCCTTGTTTTACTTTATGGCCATTAAGAATTAAGGAGCTTTGTCTTTATATACACTTCAGTTTCTCACACCAGAGAAATGATGCATTATTTAAACATGTGTGTCTGATTTATTTCACTTAAGAGTATGGTCTCAAGATGCATCCATTTACCTAGGAATATCTCAAGCTTATCCTTCTTTATGGCAGAGTAGTACTCCATTGTATAAAAGAACCACATTTTCTTTACCCATTCTGCTGTTGATGGGCATTTGGGCTGCTTCCAAGATTTAGCTATTAAAGAAAATGTCCAAATGGGAAAGGAAACAAGGGAGGGGGAAAGGAACAGAGGGACAAGAGAAATAAGAAATGGAAGGAAAAAATGGAAACAAAGCTTTTGTAAATAGGGAAGGAGGAGGGGGTAAGGGGAGGGGAATGGGAAAAAAAGAAGCAACAAGATATGTCATGTACAGGTACAAATCCCCCATGATGAATGTTATCACTATGTACATCTAAAATGTACCATTAAAATGAAATTAAAAAAAAAAAAAGAATTGAGGAGCTTTGTTCTACCACACTCTTATGTCATGATGTTCCTGCCTTGGAACCAGCTAACCATGGACTTAATGCTCTGAAATCACAAGCCAAATTAAACCGCTCCTCTTTTAAATTACGGGCATCTGGTTTTGTGTCTCATTGACAAGAAAACTGACCAAAAGAACCAGTTGCCAAATCTATGATTTAGGTAACATTTGAAGCAAGACAAATGAGAATTGTGTTTTTAAATATAAGCAACACCTACATGAGTACATAATTCTTTGAAAGTGAATAATTTTCAGGCACTTAAAGTTATTATGAGTGCCATTATGCCATAAAGATCAGACCTTGGGAGGTCACAAGAGCAGGTCTGTGATGAGAGTGAAGAAGTGTCAAGTAATGTGAAGAGTGAAAACCAAGGAAGAACCATTTACTAAAGGGCAAACTAATGTCTTTCCTCCTTACCTTAGATGGACAATATTTACTTTGTGTGCTTATTCTTTGGAATGTTATATAATGTGATAACTGTCCCTTGGTTTAAAAACTGAAAGAGTAGACAAATTAGTTTATTTTCAGAAAATCAAGTGTGAAGAAACTGGATGTGGGCCATCAACAATATACCCTAACAAAGATGCTAGGAAAGAAAGGTACTGAGGCCCTTACTGCACAAAAAATTTAAAATATAATAACAAAAAGGAAAATAAAAGCTTCACATCTCTATTTCCATAAATTAGTATGTAATTTTTAATTTAAAAAAAATCTATTTCTTATAGAGGCTTATTTCTAAGCTATTTATGGCTCGGTTACTTGAATGGGTGTCTTAGCTCCATCCTTGGCCCCGGTGTAATCTTGAGCATTATATTTAATATCTCTGTGCCTCAGCTGAAGTATCCATCATTCCCCCTGAAAGTACTGTTGTGTGAGTGGCACAGACAGGAAACCACTTCAAATAAATAAGTATCCAGGAACAGAGGAACTGATAAAGAGAATATAGTATATATACACGATAAAATATTATTCAGCCATAAAGAAGGAGGAAATCATGTCGTCCGAATATTTTGGGAGGAGTAGGCAGCACAGGACATAACCTGGGTGGCTAGCATAACAGAGGTAACTGCACGCTTACTCATGAGGCACTGGAAGGGGCTGCCTTATGTAGGACCTTTGCACACTTCTTGCTATGTGCCCACAGCAACCTGGCTCACCCCGAAACAAAGGGTAAGAGCCTGATTGTAATAATCAGAGAAATTGTTATTTTTAGAAAATCACTTACCTATAAATATAGACAAGGCCAAGACATCAGGCTGAGAACCTTACCTTGGGCTTCTACCTACCATTTACCTTACTTGCTGTGTGGCAGCCCCCAACAGCTGCCTTTTGCAAAATTATCAGTAAAACTTCTGCTTTACTTCACTTCTGTTATCTGAGTTTCTCATTCCACACCAGAGGGGTTTTTGGTTCTGAGTCACCCTCACTCCACCTCCTGCATTCTGGCTGGGGTGGAGAGGTAAACCAGGGACGTGGAGGGTCTCTTCACAGGAGGACCCCATTCACCCAGATACAACAATGTCATCTGCAGGAAAATGCATGGAGCTGGATGTCATCGTATTAAGCAAAGTAAACCAAACACAGAAAGGTAAGTATTGCCTATTTTTTCTAATATTTGAAATACAGAGGGAAAAAAGTACTCAAGGTAGAAGAGGGACTATTAGGGAAGGGGAAGCAGCCCCCAGAGAAGGGATGAGAGAGGAAAGGATAAGAGAAAACAGTAGGGACAATGGATCTGATCAAAGCACAATACAGTCAGTATATACATGTGTGGAAGAGTCGGAGCGAAACCCATTAGTTTGCACATTTAATATGTATTAACAATTATAATAATTAAAAATAGAGGACCTAGATACAGTAATTGCTTTATGTGCTAGCTATTTTTCCTACCATATATGAACACAGTAAATGAAAAACCAAACAAACAAACAAAAAAAGGAAGTGAATCGAGAGATGGGTGGAGGGTGGGGGAGGGAAGGGAAAGGAGATTAAAAAAAAAATAAAGATGTGTTACATACATGTACTGACTTCTCAAAAGGAGTGTAAACATGTGCTATATAATAAACTAAACAAAAAGTTTTTTAAATGAGAAAAGTGAATAAGTATCAATCCATGATTAAAGGTTTGATGGGATGAGGTAGGGGGATGAGAAAGGCAAAATTTGGCATTAATATTAATTAAAACTTATATGTATTTTCATTAACAAGGAAAAAACTTTACATGATGGGAAGGAAAGAGGGGAAAAAATTAAATGAAATGGTATATAATTTAAAATTTAAGAATTAACAGTAAGCTTAGTTTCTAGATTGAATATTTAAGATAAATTTAAAATAGTTTCATTGATTCTCATGGCTAACAGAACTTAGAGAAATTGAGAAAAAATAAAAAGATTGCTAAGTATTGTAACTTATAATATCCAGAAAAAGCAGCACTGAAATGAAATTTTACAGCTAAGTATCTTAATTAATAAAGAATAAAGATGAATTTGATTTGCATCTATTATGATCTGTGATACCCAAGAAAAGCTATATTTAAAGGAAATTGTAGAATCTAAGTACTTTAATTACTAAAGAATAAAAATTAATGTTCACCTTAGGAAATTCCAAGAACAACTTTAATACCTAAGGAAAAAGATGAAGCTGATACCACGTGAAATATAAAACAAAACAAGAGCTACTTGAAAAAAGTGCTATCTAATGCTTGGAAAAGATTAATGAACTAGAGTAACTCTACAAAAGTCTTTCCATGGCAAAAAGAACAAAATGACAAGAAATGAAAGGAAATCAGATGAAGAAACGCAAAAGAAAATAAGTAGGTTATAGACAAATACTAAGTCAACTGTATAGCAGAAAATTTAGGTAAGACAAGAATTCCTTAGAAAAATGCGAATTACTAAAATCAAACAAAGCAAATAAGTGATGAATAACTTGTTACAATAGACAAAGTTATAAAGACTATGATAGCTCTGTCTGAATCCAACAAATGGATTCATAAATGAGTTTTTTCCTACTTTAAAAAGAAAATTCCAACACTGTTTGCCAAAATTTCAAGCCATGTAAAATAGAAAACTCCTAATTTACATTATGAATATAGCATACTCAAATACTTACACAAAGGTAATAACAAAAACCAGTTTTATTTCAGAGTAGATGTGCAGATATAACAAATAAATATTAGCAAAAAAAATCTCATAAAAACAGAAATACATTCTTCGGTGTTTACATGAGTACAGCAAGATCATTATTCTTTGGCACATCCTACCACAGCAATAGACTGAAGAAGAAACACTGCACGGTGATCTCAATACTGAGAAATAGTTGATAAAAATGCCGTGACTATTAATAAAAACTATATAAAACAGAAAAACTTTTCCTGGGGAAATGAATAGAATCCTCACAATATTTCGTTGCTACACAGACATGGATTTCATTAGATAAAATAAATGTTTCTCCTAGAAGTAAAGGCATTTGATTAACAGAAGACCCCTGGAGCTTTCAACTTTATTTCACTGACACTTTAAAATATTAAAGATGGAGCATTAATTAAACATAGAGAAGTAAGATTTAAATATTAACTTCCAGACAACCAAGAGTTGTGCTGAAAACAGAATGAGACTAAATGTCTAGGGACTGCTTAGGGGAAGTTTAATTCATACTCCACATTTCATTTCAGGACAGTATGTTCCTCAAATAGGCATGAGTTATTGCTGCTACTTTTGAAAAAATATTATGCAACAATAGAGGATTTTAAATTAAAGTGTGTAGCTCTAAGTTTTCTTCACTTCCGTTTTCAGTATATCATTTTACTGGCTGTAAAGTGGAGCAAATAATTATCCATGGGGGCCACTTATCATCAAAGAATGTTTCCATGAAATGGACTAGAGGTGCTGCAGTTTGAATATAAACCATGGAGTTTAAAAAAAAAAAAAGTTTCTACAACCACCATGGAAATCAGTATGGAGATTCCTCAAAAAGCTAAAACTAGAAATTCCATTTGACCCCGCTACTCCTCTTCTAGATGTCTTCCCCAAAGAGTTAAAGACATCTTATTACAGTGGTACATGCATACGTATGTTCTTAACAACACAATTCACAATAGCTGCAAATCTTGGAAGTGGCCTGTATGTCCATCAAAAGATGACTGGATAAAAGAAAATGTGGTATTTACACACAACGAAGTACATAAAGAAAGACAAACGTGAGTCGTTTTTAGGAAAACAGAAGTATCTTCAGACCATAATTTAAAGTGAAATAAATCAGACACACAAGCTTAAATATCCCATGCTTTCCCTCATATGAGAAACCCAAATTATAAAAAGCAAAATAAAAGATAATAGGAAGTGGGGAGATAGGTCTTTCTCAAATAGAAAGGGGATCAAGAGATAGGGGGAAGGTGGAGGAAGAGGAGAGAAAGGGGATGTAAAAAGGAATTAAGTGTGTTATGTACATGTACCAACTCCACACAGGAATATAAGCATCACATTGTATACTGTAAACATGTACAAATCAATTAACAGATTAAGAAACAAATAAATAGTTTCTAGATTTGTTTTAGTTTATCATATATGCTGCTATTTCAGGAGACTCACACATTACCTTATTTGTCTCTTTATGCATTCAAAAAAGGGGGAGGGAATTACTAGTTATGAATGCATTTCTAACATTTCAAATAAAACCACCTGGGTATGGTGATACATGCCTGTCATCCCAGCACTCTGGGATAGTGAGTTTGAACCCAGACTAGATCATTTAATAACTTAGTAAAATCCTGTGTCAAAAACAAACAAACAAACAAACAAAAAATTCAGAATGGGCTGTAGATGTAGTTCAGTGCAAAGGCCCTAAGATGAATCCGCATTACTGCTGAGAAAAGAAAAAAACTAAACAAAACAAAACAAAACAAAAAACAGAACAAAACCCATATTTAAACATTATCATTTAATGTGAGTTAGTTTAATGGAACTTTGATATCAATAATTACATTCAACTTAAATTGAAGATATTTGCACATCCCTTCATTTGAATTTAGGTAGATTAGAATCCTATTTATCATCATAGAAAATCGGTGAATAAAAAATTAATAACCTGCTCTCTCTTGTGAGATGAAAGAAAGCATGATGACCAAATCATTCAGAAGATTCTATAACAAAAGCAGACTATTCTGAAAATTACAGGAGGGGTTATTACCCTCTGCTATGCATATAAAAGGCTAAATTTTCTATCAGAGAGGTTCACTGGGAAAAATGACAAATTTAGTTGGGGGTCCTTTGAGTTACAGGTGCCTCTGGAACATTTAGCTAGAGAAGATCACAGTCAAGAAGATAGACAGGGTAGAAATCATTTGGGGAGAGAGGAAAGATAGCCAAATTCATGGATAAAACGCAGACATGAGAAATTAGGTAACGTAATGAAAGGTCACTAAATCTAATCAGTCATGGAAGACTTTGAATCTGATTTTAAATGTTTACCTCTAACAAATCTAGGAAATACAACATATCTTATCCTAAACCAATTTCACAGCTATTAGAAATTCTTCCTTATAGTCCATCAGAATCTCTTATCTAGATTCAATTCTTTTTCCTCTGTACTCAGTGTCTGTCTCCACCCTTCCCCTAGGAACTCCCGTTACACATATTTAGATTATCTGAAGTTGATGTACAGGACACTGTGACTGTTTTTAATTTTTATTCTTTTATTTGCCTATGTTTCATTTTAGACAGTTTTTACTTTTTTCTTTAAATTCACTAATCTTTTCCTCTGCAAAGATTGTTCTGATATTAGTACAATCTAGTGGATTTTATCTCAGAGAGTGTAATGTTCATCTATAAAATTTCAATTTAGTCCTTTTAAAAACCTCCGATGCTCTATTTAACATGTCTAATCTTTTCTCTAGAACCTTATATATGTAATACAGTTAAAATAAATGTTATGATATCCGCTAATCTTACATCTGTGCTCATTATACATTTGTTAACAATAAATTATTTTTTTGCTAATTTGGACTTCGCATGCATTGTAATTTTTTAATTAGATGCAAGATAGTACATATTTGGCTATGCTGGCTATTGAATACTTTTGTCATATAGATTTTTTACTTTTCTCTCATGATACAGTTCACTTGTTTGGAAGCAGTTTGATCCTTTAGGGTCTCACTTTTAGCATTTTTTAAGCAAGACCAGAATAGTACATAATGAGAGGGTAATTATTTGCAGGGTTGCCAAATTTATTGAATTTGTTTTACACTAAATAACATTTTAGTGAAAGGCTATCTCACACTATGTTTACGAGATACCTCTATGATAGTATTCTACTTATACTGCCGTTAGCATTACTTGTGACGGCCATGATATTTAGTGCATTAATACTACATAGCTATTGACTGTCTGAAATTCAAATTACCTGAGAATACTGTAGTGTTTTATTATGGCAGGTCTTTTAAAAGTGTAGCCATGAATTATAAAATTAGCTTCCTCGCTAGCGAGAACAGGCTGTGTTATTTGCCCGGTGAGCACCACATACGGTTGATTCTCGCCCTTTCTGGGTTGCTTTCTCTCCTGCATGCTCCAGTCAGTGCTGGACTGAATACTTGAATGAGACACTTTAAATATCTCCAGAGATCTCTCTCCAAGTCTTCTCACGTTCTGCCCCACAAACCCTCATCCCACTGATTTCTCTAGATTCTAGGATCTATTTGCTCAACTCTGAGAGTCTTTTGGGTGCTTCTGAAATCTCCCCTCCCTAGAAAGAAAAGTCCAGAAAACTTTCTCAGCACAGGAAGCTGGGCCTGTTGCAGGGCTCACCCATTTTGCTTCCTGTTTCTCAGCGACCAATGTACTTTACTGCTTGGTGATAAATGAAAAGTCTCATGTACTTTGGCTGGTTTTTTTTGATGTTACAGGTAATAAAGTATATGAAGACTTTGTTACTCCCTGTTGGCCAGAAGTACCCATACAACTGAAAGGCATTATTAAGATAGAATGGAAACTATAGGAAAAGATCACATGTAAATAATATGTGCATTACACAGACAACTCAATATTAACAAATGGGTAAAAGATGTAAACTATCATTTCACAAAAGACAATATTTAAATGGGAAATAACTGTATGAAAAAATCCTGGACATCATAACTCACCAGGAAAATGAAAATTAAAACCAGCATGAGATACTCTTTCCCATTACCAGTGTGTTAGGAGATTCTCGTTGCTGTGACACAAGACCTGAGGAAAGTGACAGAAGATGTCTTTATTTTGGCTCATGGTGAAAGAGGTTTCAGTCCATGGTCCACTGGTTCTATTACTCTGGGCCTGAGGTGAGGCAGGAGTATTGTGGCTGAGGAACACTGCTTATCTCACAACAGACAGGAAGCAGAAAAAGAGGGAAAGAGGTAGACAAGAGGAGGCCAGGAACCACATAGAGTCCTCAAGTTCACACTCAGGACCCAATCCCTTCAACCAGGTCCCACCTTCTAAATTTCTAGTACCTGCCAGCAATGCCATTAAATTATGGTATTATCAATGGATTCATCCACCAATGAAGAACAGCTCTCACAATCCAATAGCCTTCTGAAAGCTCCACCCCTAAATACGTGAGGCGTTTGGGAGATATGTCATCTCTAAATGAAAACAACCTTAAAGGCTTAATTTAAAAAGACTGACAATATCAGCTGTGGAGTAACTGAAATGCTTAGGCTTTGGGGATGAGTATAAAGTAGGAAACAGTTTGACCATATCCAAGAGAGTTTGAGCTAGCAATTCAACTACTAGATAAACAAATATGCATACACAGCTGTACCGAGAACCACATAAAATAATGTCCATAGGAGGAGTACTTACAATGGTACGGAAGTTGAAAAAACCGAAATATTATCCAACCACAACTGAATAAATAAACTGCACTATGAAATACTACATATTAATGCAAAGAAATACTATACTACAAGACTTCCCCACGTGACAAGACAAAATATGGTCTGAGTATAACCCAAGAAACACTAATCCAGAGTTCTTATGAATGTGTAATTAAATGGTAAAATTATAAACCATGATAAGAGGACATAATATTTATATGGGAGGGATCAGGTTGTAATTGGGCAGGGATCATAAGAGGATTCTGACATACTAGTAACATTCCATTTCCTACTTTTTTGGAACTCATTAAACTACACATTTATGAACTTTCCCCTGCATTTTTACTTCACTAAAAGAAAAATATATGGACATAAATACCTCTTTACCCAGCACAGAATCTACAAATTTGTTTTTACTTTACCATGTGCAAACCATAATCACTATACAATGATGGCTCAAACTGATTGATAAAAAAATCAATCTCTTTTGATATGTTCAAATTTCTTCTGAAGATATAAATTGAAAACTAATCTTTAAATAATTAAATATTTTCCTTAAAAAAATAAAAAATAGGCTGGAGATTTAGCGCAGTGGTTAGACCGCTTGCCTTGCAAGCATAAGGACCCGAGTTCGATCCCCAGCACCAAAAATAAATAAATAAATACATAAATAAATAATTAAAAAAATAAATATTTTCCTTACATTCTCCCCAGAGAGAGTAACAAAACAAGAAGAATGCTATTAGATTCACTGATAACACCATGTGTTTTGTGTTTTCTATTTGTACCGAATGAAAGAAATTTCCCAGAAAATTTTCATATCATTGCTCTGCAGTCTTTCTTCATCAATTTTACTTTTTAATCAAAAATAGAAGTTCTGGCTCAACTTAGTGTAGAAGAAAACGGTTTTCGGGAAGACTAACCAGGAAGACTAATTTCACAAATTCACAAATTGTATGACCTTGGACAAATGACCCAGCATCTGTGAATCTCTCATATTGCTCAAAACCAGGAATGATGATATCAATACACACGGTGTTTGGAGGCTTAAGAATAAGCGAGCACAGCATATACTGCCTTGCTTAGCAGTTAGTACTTGCTTATGAATTGCTATTATTACATATTTCTTTTTTTTTAATTTTTATTTTAATGGTACATTTTCGATATACATATTGATAACATTCATCATTGTATTATTACATATTTCATTGATATTGGGGTGTAGCCTCAGCTGCTGTGTAAGACATGCCTGAAATTGGCCACACCAGTTCATCTCGCATCCAGATCTTCGACACGTGCCAAAACAGGTGAAAAGGGACTCTCCTGCGAAGCCACCATTTATCAAATCAACTGAAGATTCCATTACAATCAAACATGTAGAGAGTAAATAGCTGGAAAATCCCAGTAATCTCTGCTTTGAGACATTACTACTTAACACGGAAGGGGAAGGAAGACAGCAGACTGGCACAAAGAGTGATAACCACAGACCTGATAAGTGGCTTTTTAAAAATTTACTTTTCAGGCAGATTCAAATCAATTCATTCTTTCAGCTGCTAAACAAATATTAAATCTTAAATATTCTGATAGGGACTTGAAAATTTGAGGAAGAATATAAAGAATTAAAATATAATGTCTTGCTCCTTGAGTTTGTAATGTAGACAGGAGACACAAGATGTGTTGACACGTTTACAGAATTTGGGTCCAGTCCCTCCCCCCAAAATTAGAAATAAAATCTTTCTAAATATAAATGTGATCACTTATAATAAACAATATTTTGCAGCACAGTCCACAATACGTTGCATGTCAATAAATTTATGGTGACACTTGCCCCGGGTAACTTGTAAAAGCCAGTCCTGCATACAAGTGTGTTTGTTGGTTGCTGAGTTCTCTCCTGAGCCCTATTACCATTCTCAGGGGGAAGTGTGTTGTGGAATCTACCTATTTCATTAACACAGAGGGAGGAATTTCAGTAACACAATTATTCCTTCTCATTCTTAAGTAAATATAACTAATCATTTTTTAAAATCTATGACCGAATTTCCAAATATTTTCACATCAAGTAACTGAAACTGAATAATAATCATACTGTCCATATGTCCTATTAGTTTCTTTGTCACTTTCATTAAATAGGGATATGGAAAAGAAAGACTGCTTATTTAAAACTGAATAAGACTTATGCGTTATTTATAATACAATAGCTTATTTAACTTCGAATTAATTCCACAAATTTATGACCAGCTAAAATTAATTATGGTCTTATTAAACAATACATAATTACAGGTGAAAATAAAAATTATTAAGCTTAATAAGTGTCTTGTGTCTTACTGTTTACTGAATAATAAAAATATATATATTTTTATATAGAGAGAGAGAAATTGAGCATTCCTCATCCAAAACTATGAAATCCAAAATGCTCCGAAGTCCAAAACTTTAAGTACAGACAAGATGCTACATGTGAAAAATTCCATACCTGACCACATGTGACAGATCACAATTAACACACAAGCACAAAATACACAGTTCATTCAGCACCTCGAAGTGGGAAAAGGCCCCCCCAAACCCCTCTAGCTGTGGCATATAGTTTTCAAACGTGGGTGGCTTGAGATAGTAACACCTTTGCTTCCTACTTCTATGTACATATAATTTCTTTAGTGCATAAAATTATTTTAAAATTGTATTGAGTTACCTTCAGGAAATGTAGGTAAGATGTATATGAAACATAAATGAATTCCACACTTAGACTTGTCCCTAGCCCCAAGATATCTCGATATGTATATATTCAATATTCCAAAATCTGAAAAAAAAGTCTGAAATTTGAAACATGTCTGGTCACAAGCATTTTGTGTATGGTATATTCAGTGTGTGTGTATGTTTGAGAGTGTGTGTGTGTGTGTGTGTGTGTGTGTGTGTGTGTGTGTGTGTTTTAAATAACGGGGGTAATAGCTTCATGCAAGATACATCCAAATGTAAATTAACTTGACTTTTAAAGTGGTTCTTTTCTCAAGACAAGCAACAGTATTTGCAATAGTCTTCCACACTCCAAACCAAGACACATTTCCAGAAACATTAAGATATAAGTCTCTAGGTTAAAAATTTGTTATTCTTTTATTAGGAAAGACAAATATTTGGTTTAAGATGCTTAAATGGTAAAATACTGTAAAAAATGTTTTTACCATGTAGTTACTCACTAAATTTTTCTTTGCTCTTCCTTGGCAGTAACAAGGAATTATAAGTGAGAAGCCAAACAGAGAGTACATATGCATACAATGTCTGAAAATGTACAGATGAACATTCACTCACAGTTTATTTGTGGACCAAACAACTTGTTTTGTTTTCCAGAAACTAGTGGGGATCATCCCTAAGAAGAGATTTCTTCATCACCATGTCTTTATCTCACCTCCTAAAAATTCTTGAGATTTATACTATCTCACAAATATAAATGCCTGAGCTTTTCGATGTGTATATTATACTTACGAAAACATGCAATATATATAAAAATATAACACGAAAGTATACAAAAGAAAAACAAGTCTTAATTAACATTCAAGAAGTTAAGAAAACACACATTATTCTTCTCCTTGATATTATTTCTCCATTTACATAAACGGAATGCTCTTTATCACACATAAATCATTATATCCTTTTATGAAGTATCTAATTTTTATGTGTTCTTTTGTTATTAAAAAGAAAAAAGCTTCCAAGGACACAGTGATTTACAGAAAGAAAATGTTGTCTCCTTCTTTGTTGCTAAAACTTCTGATACTTAACCCCTGACCTGGAAGCATTTCATTTGGTAAATTGCCTGCAGCAGCAGCTGAGAGCTCAGTAGTCATTTCAGAGAGAGGATGAAAAGCTGCTGAAGTAACATCTAGAGACTGGCGTGAAGAATTGCTTCCTGCTCCTGGGGGAGATTCGCCTCTACAACAAGAGACTTCCTCATGCGGCCTTAGTCTGCAAAACTTCCAAGTGGGCAACACTTGCGCAACTGTAAAATGCAATTAAAGGATTTTTGATGTACCTTCCTAATAAATTTTACATGTTTATTTTTCTTCTTTTAATGGACAATTTATCCTCTCATTTGCTCTAACTGAATTTCCCTAATTTTTGGATGCTTTATTTTTACAGACAAATTGAACACTCAAGCAATTTAATCATCTATGATGTTTCACATAGCTAATAACTTGTAAAGCTTCTTTTAAATAGCCGTTACAAGCCCAGTTTTACAACCTATCAGTCGCATCTTAGTGTCACCCCTGCATTTGTGTCACACTGAAAACTGCTAATTAAAAATATCCCTGCTTTAAAATAATAATTACTGGTTGAAGTTAGTGTTACAAATTGTCCCATTATTGTTAGTAATGATAAAATCATTAATTTAAAACCAGTACAGAGAGGAATAACTGCACACACACACAATGCTCAGACAATGGGATAGTATACAGCATTAAATTATTTTGAAGTTTTAAGGTCACAAAAATGTTCACAATTTAATTTATAGTGAAAACCAGCACTGTTTGAAGCAAATGTAATAATTATTTCATCCAAAAACAGAACATAGTAATTTTACGAAGGAAGAGCTGGGTAGACATTACCTAACCAAGCACAGCATTCTTTCTGTTCTAACGGGACAGATCAAAAGGTGTGCCCCTGATTGGGCTCGATAAGAAAGTAGCCATCTCTGACTGCCAAACATTATGCTGTGGTGGGAATTGGACATCACCCTAAAATTCATATGGTGAAATCTTAATTTCCAAAATGATAGTGTTGGGAAGTGGAGGTTTGAGGACACACATAGGAGACGAGAGTAGAGCCCTCATGAGTGGAATTAGTACCTTCATGAAAGGGACCCCTGGGGGCTCCTTCCTCCTCTTTCTGTCACGAAGATACAAGGAGGGCTCAAGCATCCACTAGCCAGAGGAAGCTTTTAGCCAAACCCCACCGCTCTGGCTCCCTGATCTTGCCCTCCAGGCCCATGAGGAATACATGCCTGTTGGTGAAGCCACCCAGCCTGCAGTGTTCTGCCACAACAACTCAAACCAAGACACACCTGGCCCAAATCCCATCATGATGAAACATTGGTCTGACTCCAGTCGAGGGACACCTGCTGAGGTGGCCCAGTCACTAATCTTCCAAAGCATCAAGATGATGAAAATAAGGAAAAACTGAGGAAGGGTTACAATTAAAGACAGCTGAAAAAAATTGACAACTACAATACAGGACTCTGACCTTGGACAGGATTCTTGTTATAAGGGATACTATGGCAAATAGTGGTACAGACTTCATAATATGTAAGAACTAGACAGTAGTACTTGTCTATGATAATTTCCTGATGCTGATGGAAAAATTGTACTTATATAGGAGCATGTGCTTGTTCACAGGAAATAACATTGGCTTGGGGTGTGATAAGGTATCTGATCGCAATCTACCCTCAATTGACTCTGGGGGAAATTCTCTTTCTGTTCTTGCAGATTTTCTCTAAGGTAAAATAATAAAATAATAAACAAAATTGATAACCACATATAACCAAGATGGCTGGATGACTGAGAAACAAAATTTGTCTAAATTTTCCTCCTTATGTTCAGAATCTTGTTCTTATGCTACTTCCGTAGGAATGTCAGTGGAGGCCCAGGAGTTGCGTTTGGATTCCAGCGATCTATGCCCAACAGTTATACATCATCTTCTCCATGCCTCTGACCTCCTGAAGCCCCCAGAGAACCGCACACTTCCCAGGCTGAAGCTGCTCTCTCTGCAGCGACTCTCTCCTCCAGTACTTGATGGATGATTTTATGTGCCAAATTGCCTGGGCCAAAATGCCCAGCTATTTGATGAAACGCTATTCTGGATATTTCCATGAGGGCGTTTCTGTATAAGATTTACGTTTAAATCTATGAACTTTGAATAAAGTGGTTTGCTCTCCAAAATGTAAGAGTACCTCATCCGTGTGCTGGAAACCTGTTCAGAGCAAGACCGTCCTCCCCCAAGCAAGGCAGATGACCTGCAAACCTGAACGTCAACATGAGCTCTTCCCTGGGCCACCAGCCCACGAGCCTTCCTGCAAATTTTGAACTTGGCAGCCTCCACAGTCACATGACGGCCTGAAATCTCTTAAAATCTGTCTCCTAGTAATTGTGGCGGTGCACATCTATAATCCCAGCACTCTGGAAGGCTGAGGTAGAAAGAGTGTACATTTGAGCCCAGTCTGGGCAACTTGGTAAGACTTGATCTCAAAAAAAAAAAAAAAAAAAGTTAGGTATGTAGCTCAGTGCAAAGGCCCTGGGTTCCATCTCTAGTACTACACACACACACACACACACACACACACACACACTCTCTCTCTCTCTCTCTCTCTCTCTCTCTTTCTCCTCTCTCTTTAGATAGATGGATAGACAGATAGATGGAATATAGATGATACAGTTTTATCAACAGAATTTATAGAGAGAGATAGAGGCAGAGATAGAGATTCATAAAACCTATTGATTTGTTTCTCTGAAAAACTTTAACTAATATAAGGGTTAACACAAATCCTCTACTTCTCTGCAGTGTTCAGGGGTTGTTACTAATTACAAAACTTGTCTTAAGAACAAAAGAACTGGGCTGGGGATTTAGCTCAGTGGTTAGAGTGCCTACCTCACAAGCACAAGGCCCTGAGTTCGATCCCCAGCACACAAACAAACAAAGAACAAAAGAACTACAGCAATGATAACAACAACAATAACAGTTTATAGCTCTTAATGTTCTTCTGGGACCAGAAAAGGAATAAACCAATGGTGCCCTGAGTCCTAAGGCAGGCCTCACAGGAAAAGGGAAGGTTTTCATTCCTAACAAATCCACTAGCATCTGCCCACATTAGGGTCCTCAACTGACATCAAGTTCACTGTAGGGGAAGAATGTCATCTCCCTTCCCAAGGTTTTAAGGCCTTTCCTGTCTGACTGACAATAAATCATCTACTATTATACGTTCCACCGAGAGAAATTCCTATTCGGATCTAATACCTATTTCCCGGGAAGGATATTCATGTATTTTTCTTCTCTATGATTTTCTACATTTTTTGAATTTTCAACGAGCATACAATATACTTAGAATCATGAAAAAGTTATTTAGAAGTATACACTAAATGTGGATACACTAATCAATAAAAAATGGTAAACACCCGTGTAACTTTCCCTACAACACAATCACAAGGAAAACTGAAGGGGAGGGGAAGGGCACATGCTTGTAATCCTAACACTCTGGGAGGCTGAGACAGGAGGATTATAAACTCAAATCTATTCTGGGCATTTTAGTGACTCAGTGAGACCCTGTCTCAAAATAACAATAAAAAAGGGCTGGTGATGTAGCTCAGCACAGAGGTCCTGGGTTCAATCCCCTTTACCACAAAAATGAACAAGGTATACTGTTATAACTGTTACTAAGTAACTTAGTGGTTGAAATTGTGTTTTCCAGATACCTCCTCAGAACAATCTGTACTTTATTTACAGCTCATAAATCTTGTAATTCAGACTATCTTCTCAGTAGAAAGCCTGCAGCATTTGAAAAAATTTTCATCGATATCTAAAAATATGCGCTACCTGGCATTTGGCTGCTGTATGCTTTTATAGAGCCATGCAGAGTCTTTGTCTACAATTTTATTTTTACTTTTCTAAGTGAAAGTATCTCTGTTATGCTGTGGTGACTCATGTAGCTCTAGGACACAGATAGTGCTGCTGTGAATCAGAGACGGACAACTAGCACATGGTCAGCTGCCCACAAACGGCTCAGCATCCACCGAGGAATAGCGTCCGTGGGGAAGCATTCCTGAGGCCGGAAGCACTCTAGGAGGATGCAGAGAAAGTGGCACCCTCTCTGGAGGAGACTGCACGTGCTCAGGACACTCTGTAAGAGGCCGCGGCGTCCGAATATATGTCTGTCCACCCGAAACGCAGCCGTCCCTACAGCCTGTCCCAGGGAGTGTCACAGGGGGTGTGAGGCTCGCGGGAGCATTAAGGGGAGCTGTGCCTCGCAATACAATTTTGACTTGAAGTTGCATCTTCAAAATAATAATATCCTTTTTTACTCAATTTTATTTTTACCATCTTAACAATTTTTAAGTGTACAATTCAGTGGTCTTTGCAAAATAAATTGCTATCGCTTTTTTTCACAAATGAAACTCTTTGCCCACTAGGCAATGCTCCTCCGCCTCCCTCCTCTCCAGCTTTGGTAAGCACTCCTATTCCTAGTTTGTTGACAGTTACCATGAAGCTACGATGAGGTTAGTCAACTATTTTTCTGCATTGAGATAATCTTGTGGTTTTCTTCTTAATTCTGTTAAGGGGGTGCACTACACTGATTACATTTAATAAGTTGAACCATCTCTGCATTACAAGAATAAATCCCACTTGGTCATGGTATATAATCCCTCTCATATGTCATTGAATTTGGT
Organism: Hystrix cristata; assembly: GCA_004026905.1. Taxonomy (NCBI): domain Eukaryota; kingdom Metazoa; phylum Chordata; class Mammalia; order Rodentia; family Hystricidae; genus Hystrix; species Hystrix cristata. The sequence continues at coordinate 28,437 of PVJO010001344.1, forward strand.
TCGGTAGTATTTTGTTGAACATTTTTGCATTGATATTTATCAGGGATTCCTGGTTTTGTTAGGTTTCTTTGGTTGTGCTATCAGGATAACGCTGGTCTCACAGAATGAATTTTGAAATGTTCCTTCTTCAATCTTTGTGAAAACATTTCAGGATTGGTGCTAATTCTTCTTTAAATGTTTGAGAAAATTTTTTGATAAAGCCCTCTGATTCTGGGTTTTTCTTTTTGAAATTTTTTAATTATTGACTCAATCTTCTTATTTGTTACTCGTCTATTTAGGCTTTCTATTTCTAAATTTTTTGAGTCTTGGGAGTGGTGTTTTCTAGTTGTTTATCCATTTCTTCTAGACTGTCAAACTTATTTGTGTAAAATTGCACATAATATCTATTATAACCCTTTTTATTTCTACTGCATTAGCTGTAATTTTCATTTCTTACTTTAGCTATATGAAACATTACTTTTTCTTAGTTGTAATGGTTTCTAAATTTTATTGACCTTTTCAAACCAACAGCTGTTTCTTTTTTTTTTTAACTGATTGCTTTTTCATTCTATATTTTATTTATCTCTGCTCCATTCTTTATTTCTTTGCTTCTGTTGCCCTGGGATTCAGTTTTTTCCCCTTGATTTAGAGAGCTAGACTGTGGATTTGAGATTATTTTTCTTTTCAATTGGCACACTTGCAGCTATAAATTTCTCACTTAGCACTGCTTTATATATCCAATTTGGGGCTCCCAGACTTCAACAATATTAAAGATCTGGGCGTGGTGGCACATGCCTGTAGTCTCGGCACTTGGGAGGCTGAGGCAGGAGGATGAACCAGGATAATTCTGATTAAATCTGAGGACAGCCTGAGCTACATAGTAAGTTCAAAACCAGCCTGAACGACATAGCGAGACCGTGTCTCAAAAAACAAAATAACAACAATAACAACAAAATAATATGAAAGGCTTTGTAAAGTATGTGTATTTCTTTTTCCTACTCTGCGTTTTCATCCTCTTCTGTTACCATTGTTGATTGAATCTCTTCTCTGAGTTAACCTCTGGGTTGTACCTTGTGGACATCATTGACAAAGGTTAATTATTTTGCAAGGTACCAAGACCTCAAGGATAGTGGCACACGGTGATAATAGCATATATATGCTGAGTTCTCTATCAATTAGGAATGCTTTATCTGAAAGCAGAAAATCTAACCCATGGTAGACTGAACAGCAGGCATGTTAATGCATCATGTAACTGTCCTTCTTTGTCTTAATACAATTAATTCTGTTTTGCTTTCCCAGTAATCATCTGAGCTCCGCATTCCTTCATCCAAGTTTCAACTTCTGGCTGATAAAAATGAGATGATGGTACACATGGGGCGCACAGTAAAAAAGAATAAGGTTCAAAGGAAGCAGAGCAAATATTTCTGATAAAAGTCATGAGATTAACATCCTTGGCTTCAACAAAGATGTCAAGATACACTATTATTTTCTATTCTATCTTTTTAAAAAAATTCTGGTCCCTACAAACTAAATTCACCTTATAAACAATCAGTGGAGCAGTAGTGTCAGGGTGAAGTGTACTACCTTAAATTTATCAAGATCTACCCCTAGCCCTGGGTCCAGCCCCAAACTGCAGGGTGTTAGAAGACCATAAGAGTATTTCATGAACTAGAGCCGCTGCATTGTCCCAAATCTCCCACACGCTGCAGACCCAAATCCGAAGGGCTGCTGCAGGAGGCAAAGGCATCTGAAGCATAGTAACATGCAGTTAAGTTGAAGGAAGTTGGACAAGTCTAGCATGTAAATGAGTCTCAGAGCTACCTCGAGAGCAATATTAAGGAACTGAACTTTATTCTGATGCAAAGCAAAGCTATGAAAGACTTTCAAGTTGGGAGATTAACAATAAAGAAAAAGATAACTCTAGTATAAAAGCTGTCTTGCAAAAGTGTTCGGCTTTTGTGAGTTTGTCGTGGGCCATAAATAGGATCAGTGTGTGAAGAGTATGAAAGTATTTTTAAATGATACTCAAGATCTATGTAGTATAGCTGGGAAAATACTAGCCATGCATCAATAAACAGAGAAATATCTGCCAATTTGAAGGGAAAACAAAAATGTGAAAACTCTGTGTTCCTTTGGATTAATGTTTCTTGGCACAGACAAACTGTATTGCATCTTATCATGTACTGAATTCATCCATGTTTTATATTAATGTATATGTCCATTTTCACTGCCATATAGTATTTTTTTTTTGTGGTGCCGGGGATCGAACTCAGGCCCTTGTGCTTGCAAGGCAAGCACTCTAATCACTGAGCAAAATCCCCAGCCCCATGCCATATAGTATTTTTGCATGAAAATAACACAACTTCTTTTTCTGCAGTTTGTAGTTGAAAGCTATTTTAGTTTTTTTCAAATTCTAGGCCATTATACACAGTGCCTCTCTCCGTGGCCACTGTTTTATATGGATCTTGGTGACATGTGCATGCTTATTTGTATATGTAATAGTTGATGCCTCGGTAAAGAATTGGAAATCAGTGGCATATGGAAGGAAAAGAGATTAACCGAATGAGTAAGAAGAGTGAGAAGATAGATGTGGATTCCAGCATTTCTGGAGTAAGCAGAAAAGAAGCAAAACAAAATAACCAATCAAAAAATGGACAACTGAAATCAATAGACACTTCTCGGAAGTACAAATGGCCAATGAATACATGAAAAAGTGTTCAACATCATTGGCCATTAGAGAAAGGCAAATTAAAAAAGCAACGAGATTCCGTCTTACTCCAAAAAGAATGGCCATCAATAAGAAATCAGACACCTAACAAATGGTGTGCAGCTGCATCGAGTAGGGTGGGGTGCTTCTACACTGTTGATGGGAATGTAAATTAGTACAACCACTACAGAAATAAGCATGGAGATTCCTCGAAAAACTAAAATTAGAAATTCCATTCAACCCAGGTTTTCCTTTTCTAGATATCACACCAATAGATTAAAAGATATATTATAGTGATATATGCATACCCATGTTTATAGTAGCACAATTCATAATACGTAAATCTTGAAAGCAGCCTATAGGTCCATGAACAGAAGAATGGATAAAGAAAATGTGGTATTTCTACACAACGAAGTAATACTTTGCTATAAATAAGGATAAATTTAAATTATTTGTAGGAAAATGAATTCACCCTGAATCTATAACATTCACTGAGAGAAATAAGACATACAAGCTTAAATATCATACAGTACTCCTCTATGAAAAACCCAAAGTATAAATAAAGAGCAAAATAAAAGATAGACAAGGGAGATAGATCTTTTGCAAATGGGAAGGAGAGTAAGAGATGGAAAGATTGGAAAGGGGAGGGGAAGGGGACATAAAAAGAATTAAGGGGTGTCGTGTACATGTACCTGAGGTAGGAGACTAGGGCATGGCAACAGCTGGCTGGGGAAGTAGGCGTGACCCGTTAACTACAAGATCCCAGGCACATGCGCAGAGCCGTTCTCAAAGCCCTGCGTGTGAACTTCCTGTAAGAGCTTGCGAAGGTTTTCAACAGAAGCCTAGACCTGATGCTAGTGTAAGGCGCAGGATCCCAGCATTGCCTCTCAGGACCTAGATGTAAAAGTTCTTGCAGGTTTCCTCACAATTTGGACAACATAAAATTAAGGGAGCCACGAGGAGCTGGCGCTATCATACCTTTCCGTGATAGCCCATGTCGTGCCTCTCAGATGCAACATGTATTTTTATTTTTGCTTTTACCCCCTCTTTTCTCTTTGCTCAGTCCAAACTCCCTCTTCAGAGCCAGTTTCTCTCCCAATCTCCATTTCTGCCATTTTAAATAAATTTTGCCCGTGCTTTTTGCTCATTTCATTCAATTCTTTGTTTGAGGCAAGAACCTGAAATTCAACTCCCGGAGGAGACCAGCAATCCAGAACCTGGTGATGTTTAGTTGGTGAGCCACTTCTTAGAAAAAAAGCTACCTGATAACATATCAACTACCCACAATGAATGTGTTCATTATATAACACAAACATGTACTAATAAAAAATTAAAAAAAGAAAAAAAGAAAAGAAAAGAAGGACCATAAAAACTGAAAAAGACTAGCCAGACACATGGGAGACCTAGAGAATGTGGCAGCAAAGAAGCTGAAGGAAAAGAATAAACAAGAAAAAATGAATTACGCGATGAGATAAAGACAAAAATTGCCTATTAAATTAATGGTAGAAAGGAGAAGGGAGGGAGGGAGGGATGGAGCGAAGGAGAGAGGAACTCTAATCATCTTGGGGGAACATTTCCAGTAAAGCTCCAAGGGACTGCTGATTGCCGGGTTAAGAGAGTGTGTTAGCAAATGAAAAAAAAACACTCTGTTTCCATAAACTTTCTGTAAAAGGGAGATAAGAGTTCTAATGGGGAAAAAAACCCTTTCGGTTCATGGAAGACTTTCTTTTTACCAAGATGAAAGAGATACACAAATAACTTCAGTGAATCTGACTTAATTATAGCCACGAAGTAGCCAGGTATCCTGTAGCCAACAGGCCCTGAACACACCTTTAGGGAACATAATTCAAACAGATCAAAACTAATTCGTATTTGAGATTTTAGTCCTCACCTCTGCCCATCAGTGTATCCTACTGCATTTTCCAAAAGTAATACTTCTTCCCTATGCAGGCTAGCAACATTGCTGTGCTTCCACAGAGGCAGCCATCACACCCCAAGCAAACAAGGGGCAGTGGTGACCTCCCTGAAAGGGAAAGTAGCCTGAGGCCCAGCACAGTCCCTGCTGACCAGGCATCACTCAGCAAAACACAAGTGGTTTGATCTCCCAGTCAACCTTTCCTCAGACTGCATGATAAATAACTACAAGGAAACTTTCCCCTTGATCAGGAAGATAACTCTGCAAAGGGCAAGAGAAGACTGCCTTTGCAAAGGTACCCTTGTATTGCTCCACATCTCTGTCTTCCAGATGGTAGCAGGCACCTCGATTCACAGAACACATAATCAGCATCACTCTATTATGCAGATGACTATCTCCTAAGCACAGCGTGTTGGAGAAGCCTGTTACAAAGCCTGTGAATAACTACTAGATTCTTCAATTCCCTGTTTCACCCCACACCCATCTTCTACAGAACTTGTGTGATGTTCAAGGCCCTGTGAAATTGGATGCAGACCACCTCCGATACCGTTCTTTATAGCCATGTACAGGAATCACTGAAGCCAGCCAGCACACCCTACTAGCTCCTCGTCTTTGCACATGCAGTTCCCGGGCCTGGAATGTCCTCTCTATTCTCTCTCCCATTCGGTTCTCCCCAAACATCTGTTCCTACGACCTGTCCCACGATGCCTTCTCTGAATGCCAGGTAGGACAATTCTCCTATAGTCTCTTCAGCCTTTCTTCTATAGGTTTATATATCAATTTACATAGCTTCAAACTGTATTCTATGTATTCATTCAACAAACATTTAGTGAAGAGTTAGTAGGGACCATATAGTACACACTAAAAATTATTTATTTATACTTTAGATTTCTCATATGAGAGAAACTATTCAGTATTTAAACTTGTGTGTCTGATTTCTTTCATTTAACATTATGGTATCTAGGTACATCCATTTTCCTACAAAAGGTTCAAATTCATCCTTTATAGCAGAGTAACAATCCATTGTGTAGAAATACCACATTATCTTTATACATTCATTTGTTGATGGACATATGTGCCACTTCCAAAATTTGGCTATTTTGAATTGTCTGTTATAAAAATTGGTATGCATGTGTTGCTGTAATATGCTGTCTTTAGCTCCTTTGGAAGATACCTAGAAAAGGAATAGCTGAGTCTAAGGGGACATTTGGAAAAAAAAAAAAAAGAATTAAGATGTTTCATATACCAAATACCCACAAAGAAAGTTGTCATTAATGTAGGATCAGGAGTCTCCACAGGTAGAGAAAGATAGGGTAAGAGCCTCACTGAGTTTTATTAAGAATCAACAAGAAAATTTACTAAAAGTATTTTCTGCCTCTACCACTGAAAGCAGCTTCTGCCTTCACAGGTAGACGCTACAACAGTGAGAGTAATTAGAAATACCAAGGAAGGAAAGGTTAGCTAGACTGGGGCGAGGCACCAGACAATACAGTTAGCAAGAAGTAGTCCCCACACCTATCTGACAGAATGCAGGGAGACAATAAGAGACAGCTACCTAAAGACTCTTATTTAATATGTGAGCCATGTGCACACGCTCACACACACGCCTATACATATACACATATTTATGTTCTATAATATTATACCAGATACACACATGTCCCCTTTACCTAATCATTAAGTAAACTGCTTTCCTATTAAGCCCTCCCCCTTCACTTCTTCATTACAGAAAGAAGCCAAATGGCCAGAAGGCCTAGGTTAAGATCAAAGATAGTCACAAACAACAGATCAGAAGCCCACAGGTGCCCACCTGGGGAATGAAAAGACTCTAGTCCCCAATAAAAAGAGTCAGGGATAAGTGCTCTGAAACCCCCCACCACCTCATGGTAGCAGCCTATCTTCTTTCTCTTCCATCTTCTTTCCCAAATACACTGTCCTTTGTTATATTAAGCCTTGTCTGTTTTTCTAGTTCTTTACTGGTGAGAGGTTTAAGATCGATCGCTGGAAGCTACATTTTCAACAGAGCAGTGACATGGCGTGACATGGTGTGGTGAGCTGTCCACTCCTGGACATAACAATTATGTATCACAAACATGTACTAGTGAATAAATTAAAACTTAAAATTACCTGGCATAAAAATTCTGCCTTAAATTAAGGTTCTATTAGACATACAAAACCAATTATCATATCTTTTTTTCTCTTTTTGTACTGGGGATTGAGCCCAGGGGTGCATGTGCTATGTTGAGTTACAACCCCGTCCCCTTTTCTTTTATTTTGACACACGGTCCCCTCTAAGTTGCCAGACTACACTCAGACTTGTAGTCCTCCTGTTTCAGTTTCCTGACTGGTAGGATTATAGCCATCTTCTACCACACCTGCTCATACGCATATCTTTTTGATGCTCAGCTAAAGAGAGGGCTCTGTAGGACATTGTTTTGTACTCAGTAAACACAGAGTTTGGAAATCAACAAATCGAGTTCAAATCTTAACACCTGTGAATTAAGGTAAACCAATAACTTCTCAGTGTCTATTTCCCTCACTTGTAAAATGAAACTATTATTATGTACTTTGTGGGTTTCTGGAGCAGATTAGATAATATATGTAAAATTCGCTTGTACTAAGTGGGTACTTATTAAACACATACTGAATGAAATGAGGCCTGTGTGAAATTTTGAAGATGGCATATGTAGATAAAAAAAAAACAGGGGTTGGGGGTTTAGATTGGCGGTAGACACAAGGCCCTGAGTTCGATCCCCAGCAACAGCCCCCCCCCAAAAGAGAATAAAAATGAAGTAAATTTTTTCTTCCACAAACTAAAGAAGTAAATACAAAAATTACCAGATGAAAAGTGGAATGTCAAAAATTTTAAAAGAAAAATGAGTAGCTCTGGTACTAATTTATTAAGTGGTTACTATGTGCCTAGTATTAGGCTAAATAATTTAATCATATTACCTCTCATACCCCTCAAAACCAGTCTCTGAATAGCTGTACAATACAGATAGCAAATTAAAGTTTAGGAAGGCAAGTAGCCGAGCCCATACATGCCAGATCTGTTTGTGTCTTTTACTAACCAGAATACTGACCATAACATCACAAGATATATTTTTGACATACATATAGGAATTTGAAAACATGTAAGAACAAACTACACCTGAATTACAACTCTAGATTGTTAAGTTTTTACATTTGCTATGTTTGCCTAATTCATTGGCACCAAGTGGAAGCTCAGGAATTGTTTAATAAATGAAGTTTGGATTTAAGTAAGTTCAGTTGAAAGTAGTTTTCTGTAGTTTTAGGAATTTCAAGTATTCCAATACTTTTTTTTATTGTTCAAACTCTCGATGAATGGCTTCTTTCCAATTTGTGTGACTATTTTTTTCTTGCATTTGTGATATTGGCAAATTCTCATCTTCTAAAAGTTGATGTGATTTCTGATGATGATTTAAAACACACTCAAAGTGAATATGGAAAAAAAAATGTCTTGAGCGCACTGAGTCTGACCATCGCAGCATTCCTGGGCTTTCTGAAATGTGGTCTCATTCTGTGCAGACCTTAGATAAAGGGGTTGTGGTAAACACTCTTTGTTATCATGCTCAGTGGCTCACACAACAGAGCAACTCCTTACTATCCGTGTGGAGTTGGTTTCACGGCTTCCACTGATCCCCGAATCTAAGGATGTTTAATTCTCTCATACAAAATGGCATCATATTTGCACATAACCTATACTCTCTTCCTGTATACTTTCAACATTATTTGCAATAAATAATACAAGGTAAGTACACTATAAATAGTGCTTGTACTGTATCGTTTAAGGAATACTGACAAGAAAAAAAAAATGCTTGTGTATGTTCAGTACAGGAACACGTTTTAAAAATCCTTTCAATGCATGTTTCATTGAATTCTTGGGTGTGAACTCTCAGCTACAGCAGGCTAACTGTACTCAATTGCTTAATAGATTTCACTGATGCAAAAGCATACCATAGAAAGAGTGTAATTTACCTCCATCCCTATTTTCTATCCCTTTGGAGAAAATACATAGTCAGCACCACATAGAACCACTGATGAAATGCATCCCAAGATACCGCCCTCATCTGTCACTGTGAGTTTCAACAGTTGGCATTCGAGGAGTGATTTATCATTTCAGTGTCCTCTGCCATTAGTTAACTTCACGGTGCCTCTCAGGTTCAGAAGCTGATAGTTTCAGCTCCTTCGACTCCTTTAACACTGCAAGGACCTTTTCTCACATATAGTTTGCCGATTAAGTAATTCATTTTGTGCTGGGTTTTTTGCACCTTTGTAATCTCTGTTCACTTATTTCATATTTAGGTTGTTTTTAACTAGATTTTGAATTTTATTTCATCATGCATGTTCAGAAAAGCTCCTTGGCTTCATACAAACATTAGCATCCATTCCATACAGTTATATTAGAAACAATAAGGGAAAAGACAGACTAAATGATTACAAAATTCAAGTGAAAAAGGCTTATGATATTGGGAAAGAGAAGAAAATGTCCAAATGGGAAAGAGAACAAGAGAGGGGGAGAGGAACAGAGGGACAAGAGAAATAAGAAATGGAAGAAAAAAATGGAAACAAAGCTTTTGTAAATGAGGGAGGAGAGGATGAGGGGAGGGGAATGGGAAAAAAAGAAGCAACAAGATATGTCATGTACAGGTACAAATCCCCTATAATGAATGTTATCACTGTGTACATTTAAAATGTACCATTAAAATAAAATAAATTAAATTTAAAAAAAAAAGGCTGATGATAGCCTCCACTGTCAGAACCAATGTCGAAAACAGATGTAGGGTCTGGGGATTCAGCTCAGCGAAAGAGTGCATGCCGAGCAGCCACAAGGCCCTGAGTTTGATCCCCAGCACCCAAATAAATCAATAAAAATAAAAAAATAAAAACAAATGAAAACCAGATCAAATAATCTGTCAACTTCATGACATTGTAAGTTGCATTTCGGCATGTGTGTAGTGATTTGTGTACAGTGCAGCACCTAGGCTTTAACACATGATATGTACAAACAGATAAGTAAAGGTGATCTTTAATGTAACTGTTCCAGCTGTTTTGTAATCTTAGAGATGCTCAGCATATGTCCCTCCAGTGACAGAGCACACAAACATTCTTCCAAGACATCAGGAACAAACCACTGCTGGTGGCTGAGTAGCAGGCACGCTGCTCTGTTCCCTCGTCTCCAGTGTGCTGCCAAACCTGGCAGTATGAGTAACACCGTTTTGAGAGCACTCACACTATGCTGAACGACCCCAAAATGGAGAACAGTCCAGAAACTCAATGAACAACAGGCTAAAGAGATGCACTGTTTCCTGAAAAAAAAAAAAAATCCCTTTAAACATAGGTCAGAAGCCAGGTGTGGTGGCACACGCCTGTAATCCCAGCACTCAGGAGGCTGAGGCAGGAGGATAGTTGCAAGTTCGAGGCCATCCCGGGCTACATAGTGAGTTCAAGGCCAACCTGCTGCATAGCCAGACCCTGTCTCAAAAACAAAACAAAAGAAAACGAAACGACAGGGTACTCACCTCAGCCAAAAGAACTAAGAGAAATATAATTTAAAACTACACTTAAGTATCATTTCTCAGCTATCAGAGCAGAGAAGATATCCAAATTTTAAAGCAGCCTTCATTGGTAAAGTATAGAGAAACCGGTACCCTCATATACTGCTTGTGCAAAGAAAGACAGATGGTGCAAAACTCTCTGGGAAGGAATCTGGCAGCATTTATCAAAATTACATATGCATTTTCCTTTGACACACCAATCCTACTTTGGAGAAATATCTTCGGCATATATTTGCAACTGTTCAAAATGATGCATATACAAAGATATTAACCTCAGGATTACTAGTAATGCTAAAAGATCAAAAATCATCCAAGTGTCCAGCCACAGGTATTTCATAAACTTGGAACAGCCACAATGTTCTTCAGTATTTATTATTCCTTAGCTGTGTTTGTTATAGAGGTCTAGAAGCAAAGACAAGTTAGGAGAAATAAACAGTATTATACTCTAGAAATGCCTTCTTCTAAATACTATTCTCAATGGTACAGTAATAACCATTCCCTACAGAAATGGCCATTACTAGAGTTTCAACAGCAACGGCATAAAATAAACTCAGGCCATGTCGTGCCAGAGAGTACAGAAGTTACCCTTCAATAATGGGGTTATGTCAAAAGAACACATGACTTGACTCAGGTCAAGCGTCAGAAAAGATGATGACAGGAATGAAAAAGTATTAAAGATATTAAAATACGTTAGCACCTCGGTTCACCAACTTAGTTTCTGCCACTCAATTCTGGGGGAGATGGCTGCGGCCATGTCCATCACCTGACGTGGAATTCATAAACAGAAGCAAAATCTCGTGAACTGAACTGTTCACTAACAGAAGTACTAGTGAACTGAGGTATTACTGTTACATGACTTCTTATTACTATTAATAAAAATAACAAACACTCTAATGAGGCTGTAATGGAGGTGGCCAGGATCCGAAGTCATGACTCTGATTATGGGTGAAACACACAATGATAATTTCCTTTAGCTATATTAGTATGACTAGTAGATAAAGATTATTCATATTCTATTCTTTTAGTAAGGGAAACAAAAATGGGAAACTGGAGACCTACGGTGAAATTTCATTAGGACTTTCTCTGGTGTTAATATGGAAAATAAAGCAGAAAACATCTTCCATTCGGACATACAAATAAAAAAGAGAATCAAGCTGATTCCTAAACCAAGGGGGCTTTAAAAAGCAATTTGCAGATATTATCCACTGTCAAAGCCTGTTTGCAGCTGTGCTTTAAGCAAGAGCACACAGATCATGCCAATCTTAAGAGTTTTGCTTTTAATCTATTAAGGCTGTGAAAAATTATACTACAATAGGTCAGAGGTTTTAGGCCTTTTTCAGAGATTACCCTTCAAGTCTCCTATAACGATCACAGAAATGATGACCTGTCTCACTGGAATTCCAATGAGATTCCTATGGGGATGTCGTCAGTGAATCTGTTTGGGCTGAAAGTTGTTATAAAGTGCTGGCCAGAGACAGAAGGTAGAGCAAGCAACATTAGGAAAGATGAGGCACTGTAAATGAGCGAACACAGAGAGCTGAAGTAAGAGGAGGACATGACAGGAATCCACAGAAATTATATTAAAAGACAAAAAAGAGCAAAAGAAGTTGTCGGTTTCCCTCCATTCCTGCCTCTCTTGAGGCCTGCTTGTCCCCATTTCCCATTCTTTGATTTAATTTGAGTAGACTTATATTACTGATAACCCAGGAGAGATAATGTAAAGTCTGGGTATCATTCCAAGAAAAATGAATGAAGGGTGAAAAGTTTTAGGTAGTGAAGAGATTCAGCAGATCTCTGCCTGCCAAGAGGGCCTTGGAATAGAAAGCTCAAGAGTAGAGTGCGGATTAGACAAGGGCTATTTTAAAAGCCTGGCAGAGATGGCTAAAGCTCAGTCTGGGGTGATAGAAATACAAGGTACAATTTGGAGGAATAGTAAGCAACCATACTAAAGTAGATGTGAAGGATTAGGGAAAAGCATAATCAATGAGGATTTCCAATTTCATAAGGTTTCTCATTTTAATGCTTACATGGATGATGGTGCCATTAATGAAAAGTACAATTCTGAGGAAAGTCCAGATGAAATTTTTTTTTTTTTGACAAGCTCCACATTTGACATGCCGGTGATTCAGCCAAGCATAACTGTTAAATAGGCATTTAAATGTATGATTTAGTAACTCGGGAAATTCTGGAATAGAAACACAATTTTGGGTGTTGTCAGCAAGTAAGGAATATTTAAAATCAAAGGACTGGTAGGAGGAGAACACTGTAAGAACAAGAATGGTGGGGACCCAGGGCTGACCCTCACAACCTGAAAATTCAGAGTAATTGCTGACCCACTGGTGAGGATTGCGAGTAGAGACAGAGAAATCTGGGCCAGCGTCATTAATGAATGAACAGAGATAATCCAGAATTTGGTAGATAACAGCAATAGAGCAGGTCAATTTTCAGTGCTGCTTGTCTTGGAACATGTTTTAGCTTGATCAGAAAGATGTCACCTTTGGACTAGAAGATTGTGTGGGAAATTTTTTTCCAGTTATTTTTAATCAGTACATGTTAGCAGTACATAATGATTACATTCCTTGTGGGGTGCTGGTACATATACATAACACATCTTAATTCTTTTTGTCATCCTCTTTTCTTCCCCTCCCTCCCCCCTCCCCCCTCCCTCTACCTCTTGGTCTCCTTCCCTTTTGCTAAAGATCGATCTTCTTTTTCCTATTATCTGTCTTTTATTTTGCTCTTTATTTATGTTTTAGGGTTCTCATATAAGAGAGACCATGTGATATTTAAGTTTGTCTGTCTGATTTATTTCACTTAACATTATAATCTCAGGTGCATCTATTTTCCTATAAATGACTCAAGGTTACCCTTTACAGCAGAATAGTACACTACTGTATATAAACATATTTTATTTATCCATTCATCTGTGGATAGACATATAGGCCACTTCCAAGATTTAGCTATTATAAATTGTGATGCTATAAACAGGGTTGCTAGAGAAACAACATTCTAAGGAAGAATCTTCCATTAAAGGCAGGATGTAGTAAGGGCTGCAGAAATACTGACAACAGAAGTCTGCTGGTCACAGGACAGGATAGTAGAATGGGTCAAATGAAGTACACTCTAAGTTTTTCGTTTAATAGAATGCCAGATACCCCATTACTTTCCAAGATGACACAGACATTTAGCAGTCAATTAGTTACATGGTGGTAGAAGACGTGATAAAATTGGCCTATAAAACATCTGAGAGGACAACAGTGTCCTGTCTCTAATCTTTCATGCCCCTTCTTGGCTGCCTTTCTAAAGTCCTATGCCATTCCTCATGTAAGGGTCAATGATTTACCGCAAAATATATGTGACATTTTGTAGAACACGAATAGTCTAGGCCTAGAATAAAGTCCTTTAAACTCTAAATGTCAATACTCTAGATGAAAATAGCATTATGAAGAAGCACACAGAGGACCCGTTTTAACATTATTCACGACCACATAAAATTAAGCACTGTAGATAACCTTGAAATCACACTTTCTTCATTTGTAAACTTGGGTGATAATGTCAACCTCAACAAGTTCTTGGGAAGACAAAATTAGGCAAAATATATTCCACACCTGCGTTATGTCCAATGGTGGCAAAATATGATTTATGAAAATCTCTTCTTAACCAAGAACACCTATCCACAAAAGTAGATGAGAAAGAAAGCCATTTTATCATTAGATAAGTGGCAAAACAGACTATGGTGCATCGGCACAGGCGCACATTACAAAATTGCAAAGACCAGTGTAAGTTTCACCGTTTTACAGTCAAGCAGATACCACTCATTCTATGCATATTCTCGTGAACTACAATAATTAGAGGCCTTGAGAGCACTATGTAAGACAAACAGCTGATCTTAAGTTCACTCAGTAATTGAGGTGACCATCTGTATTTGCTAACAGACTTTATACAAAGGAAAAATAAATGCGTCCTACCTTTATAAGCAGAGGCAGTTTTGGAGAGAGGTACAGTTATTGGGTAGCTTGGTCCTCAAAAGTGGCTTGCCAACTAAACCTCACCCAATTCCAGGCAGCTCGCCTTTCCTTCTGGAGTTCGATTCCAGGTTCTTCTCGTCTCAGAAAATTGAATGAAACGAGCAAAAAGCAGGGGCAAAGTTTCGGGTTTTTTTAAGGCAAAAATGAAGATTGGGAGAGAAACTGACTCTGTGAAGGGAGCTTGGGCTAAACAAACAGAAGAACAGGGTAAAAGCAAAAATAAAAATACACACCCCATCTGGGAGGCACAGCACCAGCCGTCATGGAGAGGTATGCTAGCCCTGCCCCCTCATGGTTGCCTTTATTTTATACTGTCCAAATCTCACGGAAACTCGCGAGAACTTCTACATCCGGGTCCTGAGAGGCAGTGCTGAAATCGCATTCCTCAAGCTGAGGTGGGGTCTAGGCATCCTATTGAAAACCTGCCAGAGTTCTCATGAGAAGTCCACGTGCAGGTCTTTGAGAGCTGCTCTGCACATGTGTCCCAGATCTAGAGGTTAACAGGTCAGGCCTATTTCCCCAACCAGTTAGTGCCACGCTCTAGCCTCTTACCTCAGTACTGCCTGAAGATGGGCTTCCACCTTAGAAATCTTGACAGAGAGAAGCCGTGTCTTCTTGGATGATTATAGTTCAGAGACAGCTCCTAAGCACCTAAGAAAGCCAATTTGAATCCTAATAGCGAAGGGGTTGTAAAGAGGCTAATTTAGCTTCTAAGAAGAACCACATGCATTTCGAAGAGCTAGAAGGAAATTAAGTTATACATTTTCTAACGTAAATGATCTAAGACAAGAAAGGAAGAAAGTGTTTTCTTCAAAGTGTCTTATTTTTAATAGTATTTGCTCTTACTAAAATTGCTAATAATGGCCATGATTATCGCCATTATCATCACCATCATAATCATCATCAAAATTCTGGGTTAGAAGAGAAAAGACATTATTCAGAAAGACCACTGCAATAGGGAGAAATCGGCCATCTCAGAAACCAGCAAGTTTTCATAGTCAAGCAGGCAAGGCTTCTCATTTGCAGAGAAAGGCAAAGAAGAAACTCTGCAGAGGTTTTTAAGGGGAAGCTGGGCATGAAGGAGGCATGTCTGATGGAATCTGACAGAAAACGTCTCACCCAGTGAGGCGTCGACACACAGGAGAGGTTGGTCAAAGGACATGTTCTTCTTTTACTGCTTATTCAGGTTGCAGAGGAAGAAGCCTAATAAAGTCTGGCAAGTCAAAGCAGAGCATAAGAAATGGGCAATTGCAAACCTTCGGTCAACGTTAATTATGATGATGATGACAAAAAGCGAAACTGCAAAATGCAAGTATGATATCTTAATAAATGTATACTCTCACAGCCAGTTCTTTGGATGAACGGAGACATTATGTACTAGACCCTAGCGTTCCTTTACTAGTGTGTTCCTTACGAAATTCTTGGTGTGTTTATGCTGATTCAGTTTCAATAAGTAAATGAGGAACTTTCTTCTGAGAACATGTTTACACAGAAAATGTCATTTAACACACTAAGAAATGGGAAGCGGGCTTTGTCTACCCGATCTCTTTTGGGTTTTGGCTTGGTGCATCGCCCATACTGGCAGCCCATTTGTTCCAAGGCGAAGGGGTGGGAAGGCTGTGCGCAGGACTGAGGCCGTGATGAACAGTCTCTGCTATTTCTTTCCAGCCGCACTGGCTCACTCCAACTTTGGGGAGCATCATTTAATCATAATTAATAATTAATAAACTCAGGCACTTTACATTGTAAGATGCCTCTCTGGTTCCCAAGATACTTTACAAATTATTATTTCCCGGGAAACATTAATTTGCACATTCCTTAAATTTCCACCTGTGTGTGCACCTTCAAGTACCACAAATGTAAACTGACAGACTAAGAAAATGATTATACTAATAAAAGTAGATATGGTCAAGCTGGGCCAGATGTATGTTATGGATTGATTTCATGAAGGTAATAAAAAGAATTCCTTTGGAAAATATACTTAGGTTAAAAATGAGAAAATGTTAGAAGAGATAAATTAAATTAAAGCATCTAAATAGGTTGATCCAACAAAATACCTTTTCAGTTCTCTGGAAAAAGTTTTACATAGATCCTTCATGTTCAATAGACTCACTGTCATGTATATTACTCTTGATGTTTGGCTATAACAGTAATAGCTAAGACATTAAAATTTTATCATGTGTCAGGCATGATTTTGGGTGCTTTGGCTTTATTAACTGATTTAACATTCACGTAAGTGTTCTACAGTCTTGGCAGCCACACACTGCAGAATTTTTCGTGCTTAAAATTCCACAGGTGGAAATGAACATTTCACTTCTTAACCAAAGTGACTTCAAACTAACTAATGTCAAAATGCTCCTAGAGGAAATGATGTTACTATATCTTGGTGTTGTAAGTTACCATAAAGGAATTCATCACATCCTTCCTAAGAGTTGATTTTGACTAAGAAAATATGAGCAATACTCTTAAGTGAAATAAATCGGACACACATGTTTAAACACCACATTGTTTCTCTGGTGTGAGAAAACGAAAGTGTAAATAAAAACTAAAATGTATTATATTGGGAAAGGGAAGAAAATGTCCAAATGGGAAAAGGAACAAAGGGGGGAGGGGGAAAGGAACAGAGGGACAAAAGAAATAAGAAATGGAAGGAAAAAATGGAAACAAACCTTTTGTAAATAAGGAGGGAGGAGGGGTGGGGGAAGGGAATGGGGAAAAAAGAAGCAACAAGATATATCATGTACAGGTACAAATCCCCTATGAGGAATGTTATCACTATGTACATCTAAAATGTACCATTAAAATAAAATAAAATTTTAAAAAAAGAAAATATGAGAGAGCCAAAATACATTTAATCTTGTAGAAGAAAGAAAGAAAAGAGAAAAGCAAAAAGAAAAGACCCCCTGAAGAATTTACATGTTCACGAAGGCAGCCCACATCTGACAGTTTACCACAGTGCAAATTTTTTGAAAACGTTTTGGGCAAATTATAAAATTGGTTTTGTGAAATTAAATAAATATATATCAGAATAATTATAAAGCAAATTTTTACCTTCAGAAAAAAGCTGAGTTTGGGGGGAGTCCCATTATTTCACTAACATATTTCCAAGTGAGACCACAGAAAGGATACATAGTACTTTATTCTCAGTATCATGCCATTTCTGATACTGTATTGTCTACTTACATTTTAAAAATGAGTGGAGAGAAGAACCATGCAAAATCACCCTCCAATATGTAAAAGTTCTAAGGTATTTGCAAAAGGATTGTTATGGACTGAATTAAGTCTCCCCAAGATTCATGTGTTTCTGTTAGAACCTCCAGAGCTTGAGAAAATGACAGCATCGGCGGGGGCGGGTCTCTGTAAATCCAACTAAGTTACAGATGTGGCTTTTGTAATAGACCCTAATCACACATGACTGGTGTCGGTACACCAAGAGGAACATCTCAGCACAGATGATGTGGCTTCGCAGGGCAAAGATGAGGTGGCCATCCATACGTCAAGAGGACAAGAGTAGATACTTCCCTCAGAGGCCTGTGAAGAAACCAGCCCTGCACACACTGTGATCTTAAGCTTCCAGCCTCCCAGAACAGTGAGATGGTGAATTCCTTTTGTTTAAACTACCCACTCTGTGCTACTTTCTTACACAGCA
This sequence comes from Hystrix cristata, assembly GCA_004026905.1. Lineage (NCBI taxonomy): Eukaryota > Metazoa > Chordata > Mammalia > Rodentia > Hystricidae > Hystrix > Hystrix cristata. The sequence continues at coordinate 46,294 of PVJO010001344.1, forward strand.
CTAGCAGACTCACACAAGGGCTGAGCCAAATCTCAGTCTAAATAGTAATTCCAAGCCTAATGCCTGGTGCTTTGGTTGGAACAGCATCTGCATAAAAGACTAAAACAATCATTAAATATGTGGGATAACAAGGTGTGGGAAAGGATTTAATTATAAAGGGCAGATATACATGTGAAAACAAGCAGAGAAGCCATTCAATGTAAGCCTGCATGTTACAGATTCTCTCTACACATTGGATGCATTTTTTTTCCTGGAAACCCCAAGGGACTTTTGCCATCAATATATTAGAAAAGAACTAATATAATGGTTACCCTGCATGCATAAAAAATACACCATTTCATGCCACTTCTAAATATGTTACTGGTAACTAAAATGGTACAAATTTATACTTACTTCCGTATGTGCTTTTAAATGTATTATTCATTTCAGAATCTTTAAATTGAGATTGGAGTGAATCATCTGAAATATATAATAGAACAGACGAGAGCGCTCTGGGCCTTTTCCCTAGTAAGAGAATACGTATTAGGGGAAAGCAGTTGTTTGATGATGTGTGGGACACAAGCAAATGTATTTGTGTTCTGCCCTTTGAAAACAGTCCTTGTATGTACATATTTTTCATGCCTTACAGCTCAAGAGCGGGTGATTATCTCATTTAAAAGAACTGCTAACCATTTCAGGAGATTGTTGAATATAATATCTGAAAATGATTTCAGAGTGTGAAAACATTTTATACACTTTGAAAATCAAATGTATTCGGCTGGAAGGGACTAGCTTATGTTGCCGGCTCTATTTTGCATGTTTTTAATACTTAAGAGTTAGATGGTTTAATCTTTAGTTTCTTTGATAAGCTGCAGGTGCAATTACATTGATACACCTCAGTAAGTACCCTCCCTTAATTTGATGCGTGTTTTTGAGTTTGCCTCATGACAGGATACTTTCTGCTAATGGCAGGATAGTAAGAAAATTAATGGGTCTTTTTCCTAAAGGTTGTTTTTTCTACTTCCAGTTACACCTAGAGCTAATGAACACAAAAAGTTCACTCGGAATTGATCCAAAAAGAAAAAGAAACAGTAAAATTGCAAGCAAAAATCTCTAACAAATTGAGCCTGAGGCTGGTTTTAAAGAAAAGCCCTAATTAGCTCATTTTGCTGAAAAAGGAAAATGCAAATAAGAGAAAATTCCAGAGGTCTGCATAGGAACTAGCCTGAGGCCACTGCTTCTGCTGACAAGCACCCTGGTGACTTGGTGGACCTCATCAAATTCCTGTGCTATGACCTTGTATCTGGATGCTGTTCATGAATTGCATTATTTAAAATACACAACTCTGTAAAAAAAAAAAAGTCTTAAGAGAAGGAAAGGACAAGCCACAGACTAGGAGAAAATATTTGCACAACAAATATCAAATAAAGGAATAGTATTCAAAATATACAAAGAACTCTTAAATCTCAACAAGAAAATAAGAAATTCAATTTAAAACACACAAAGATCTGCATAGATACTTCCCCAAAGAAGATTTACAGATGATAAATAAGTGTATTAAAAATTCTCAATGTGATCTCATTAGGATATTGCAAATTAAGGCAACAATGAACTACTGCTCCATATGCATTAGGGCGGCCAAAATTTAAAACACTGACAAACCCAAATGCTGGAAAGGATATGGAGAAACAGAAACTCATTCATTGCTGGCAGGACTATAAAATAGTACAAAAATTTGAAGATATTTGGCAATTTCTTACAAATATTAAACGTTTTTAAACACATAATCCAGCAATCATGCTTCTTGGTATTCTCTCAAATTAATGGAACACTTATGTTCACACAAAACCTGCACTGAGCTTTTATAGCAACTTTATTCATAATCACCACAATTCAAAAACAACCTACTAAATGTCTTTCATAAGTGCATGGAAAAACTGTGGTGCACCTAGTCACACCAACAATGAAATATTATTCCATTTTAAAAAGAAATGAGTTATTGTGCCGTAAAAAGACATGGAAGAAATTAAAATGTGTGTTGCTAAGTGAAAGAAGTCAACCAGAAAATGACATGTACTGTATGATTTCTACTATATGGCATTCTCGGAAAGGAAACACTGTGGCATCAGTACAATAAAAACAGTGATTTCCAAGGGTTCAAAGGGAGGAGATGAAATGAATATGTAGAAAATAGGGGACCTGGGGGCAATACAAGAGTTTTGTACAGTATTTTGCATGATATTGTGATGGTGGATATATGTCACGCCTTTGTCACAACTTATAGAACATACAACACAGACAAACCTAATGGCTTTTAGTTAATGTATCAATATTTGTTCATTAATTGTGACAAATGTACATTAATACGAGATTTAATAGAGGAAACTGGAGGAGAAAACAAGTATATAATCACTGTACTTTCTGTGCAATTTTTCTATAAAGATAAAACTGGTCAAAGTAAAGTATATTAATTTGAAACAAAACTAGTCAACTGTAGCACCTTCAAAAAATACATTTCTTCGTATTGGAACTGTAAGCCAGGGTCATGTTCTTTGTGTCAAAATCAAACAATTCTTGGTGTGTTCTGTCTAAATTCTTACCAATTTTTATTTAGTAGCTATCAGCCCCAATGGCATTAAAAATATTAAGGGAGAATATCTTGTTTTACAGCCATTTTTTGAGTGGTCCGGTTTTTTTCTTTCTATACTGTTAGGGAACAATGAGTAAAAAAAATCTTCCAGTAAAATACACACAAAAAAATAAAATGTCAAGGCCCCGAGTTTGATCCTTGGCACCAAAAAAAAAAAAAAAAGAAAAATAGATAAATAAAATATCTTTTAGTTATAGTAAATTATTCGTGTGCTGTGATAGAAGATAGAGAGAAGAAAATAATTTTGGACAACTTCTGTGTACTATTATCTTATTCACTCGGATATTTATCAAGTTTCAGGCTCTGAGGATACAATCCTGTGGTGTCTGTTTTTAGGACATTATGAATTTTTTTCTTCTCCATTTTCTTTACTGTTACATGATTTTAACATCGTTTTCTTATTCTCTTTTGCAAACATTCAACTTGGTTAAACTCAAGAAGCAATGCTTAATCAGCTATTTACTGCAAGTTTCAATACTGGGTGTTTTAAGTAACACAATACAGTTTTGCAGGAAGACAAATGCATATATATGTATCTTCAAAAAAATAAGTTAAAAATGTAATTAAAAAGTTATAAATATAATAAGTATGTTCTCTGATACACTAGGGGTAAAACAAGTAACATGCATACAAGCCTATGTATGGGCTATAGACAGAAGATTGAGGACTAACTGAGCAGGCTGTACACAGATTGGGCAAAATGTTTTTAATAAGGTTGTTAAGAGAGTCAGGTAAATCCAGGAGTAAGAAGGAAATAATTAGTGAACTAGGCTTCATTTGCCACTGCATAATTCTATAAATGCATGACTGAACTTACATCTTTAGTTAGAACTAAGTGTGGGTGTATTTTTAAACTATTCTTAGTTGAGTTTGGTGATTAGGACTATGCTAACATCATACATCAGACTGGGGAAATTTTACCTTTCTCTAGCCCTAGAAGAGTAATTAACATTGGTATTAATTTGACTTGAAGTTCTGTTGTAGTTTTGCCTTTAAGTCAAATGAGGCAATTTCCATAACTACAAATTAAACTTGAAATATTTTAAGAATATAGTCTATAATTTTAAGCTGTTTAAGTTTGTCAAGTTTAAGTTTGAAATTGTTTCATTCTATTTTGATACTTTATACAATTCATTCTAAAAATCCTTAATCACAAATACATAGGAATAATATTTGAGATAATATTCGCTAATGATTTTTTCAAATAATCATATTTTTGTCTCTCTCTCTTTCCAATCATTACTTTATTTTTTTATATTTTTTCTTTTTTTAAACTTTATTTCAGTGGCACATTTTAGATATACATAATGATAATACTCATCATAGGCAATTCGTACCTGTACATGATGCATCTTGCTGCTTCTTTTTTCCTGTTCCCCTCCCTTCCCTACAACCCCTCCTTCCCTCCTTATTTACAAAATCTTTTTACCATTTTTTCCTTCTTTTTTTCTTGTCCCTCTGTTCCTTTCCTCCTCCTCCCTCCCTTGTTCCCTTTCCCATTTGAACAATTTCTTCCCTTTCCCCATATAATACATTTTAATCCTTATTTACACTTTTACTTTCTCACACCAGAGAAACGATGCAGTATTTAAACATGTGGTATGCTTAAGTGAAATCATTACTTTATTTACCCACTCTCCACTCCCAGTTGTTTGTGCCAAGATTTTTTTTTTTTTCCTTCAGAAAACCATGTCCTGGTTTAACTATGTGAGTTTTCTATTTGGATCTCTCTAATTATCTATTTTCTATTTCATTCATTTCTGCTTTTATCTTTGTTGACTTCAATGTACTGCTTACTTTGGATTTATTTTTTGTCCTTTTGTGTCTTGAATTGAAAACAGTTTATTTCCTTTCACTTTTTATTTTCCAAACATTGATTACAGCTGTGTAATTTCTTCTTAGTATCACTTTTATCACTTTCTATGATTGTTAACTTGTAGTCTTATCACTATTGTCTGTCCTTTAAAAGTCTGGAGTTTTGAATTTGATAAACGCTATTTTTAGACATGTAGTTTAAATACAGTGCATAGGCTTTATTTTTACGATGCCTGTTGTTCATCACAAATTGATTTCACAGTAGTCAGAGAACAGTGACTGTGTTATTGCTTCTTTGGAGATTTAATGAGTCAGTCTACAGCTCAATGCCGACCCCAAGGCCAGTGTCAATTTCTGTGATTGTTCATCCGTATTTAAAAATTTGCAATCTCCTTTTGGTTTCATGGATGCTCAAGCATAATTGCACCACCAAAACCCAAAGCATCCATACTCACTTCTTTATGTGTTCAGTCTGTTGCCTCAGAATTTTAAATTTCCCTCTTTGTTTCCATATTCTTGTATTTTCCTCAATTTCTCAGATATTTCAAAATTTTAATATGCATGAATGTTCATGACTTTTATACTTCCTTATTGGATTGATTCTATCACTATGAAATACCTGAGTTCACTTTACATATTTTAGTAACAAATTCTATGTTATGAACGAATATTGTCAATTCTGTTTCTTTTAAGTATTTGCCAAAGATTATTCTTCTTTCTTCTCTCTCTCTCCTTTTTCTCATCTTGGTCTCTCTCTCTCTCTCACTTCTTTTTCCTGTCATGAAATAATAAAAGCTACTACGAAAATCAAATTGTGCTTCAGGACAAATGAAAATTAAATTAGTTTCCTCTTTTTAATAAAAATGTCTCTTCTCTCTGAAATGTATTTAACACATTCTTCTAGAAATCTAGATCACGAATCTGTAGGATAATACTTACCCAAGCCTTAAAAAGTCGTTTCACAGACAAGTGTTTGCATGTTTTTCATCCTAATGAAATTTCAAATTTGCCAATTATCTAACGTCTGGGACGTAATTTTTAATCTTGCAAATCGAAAGTAAGCAGGTACGGCAAAAGAGAGCAATGATTACTTTTTCAAATTTCAATTTTGTTTTTAAAAATGAGGAGAAAAGAAGGGAAATGTCAGAAAATAAGGGACAGGAAACCCAGAGCCTCGGGTGGCGAGCTGCAGGGTTTGGCCTTGTCCTCTTGAGGGGGTTTGCTGCCCCCTATTGGTCATTGCTTTTGGTTTTAAAAAAAGAAAACAAGGAAGGGGAAAAACAAGCGTTAGGGAAGCAAAACTGCGAAGGCTGGAGTATAAAATATTTCAAAGGGCAGTTTATGTGCTGTATAAAGCCACCGAGACTGTGAGGCCTGAATGTGAATGAATGATCCGCTGTGTTAGCTGATCGCATCCACCGACGTGCTGCCCCTTCACGGAAGGCGTGTGCACGGCACTAATTAGACTGCGGGGTTGAGCAGTCTAATTAGTGCCTTAAAGAACTGTGCAGAAAGAGCCCTTCGTGTTGAAAAATGATTAAATCACTTTTCAGGACGTACCAAGAACAGAGTAGGAAAGAGAAGCAGACAATATAAGTCGCAGTTAATACAGCCAAAAGCAGGACTTGGCACAAAAAGAGATAAAACATCAGAGAGAAAGCTGAACTAAAAAAGAAGTAAGTTTAACAGAGCAAGCCACGGGCACCCTGTTCCCAGGAAGACAGAGGACTGAGACTGTAAGGCTACTACTGTCAGTCCCCAGAGGAATTCCAGCTTAACATGAGGCCTGTTTGTGAACATGCTATAACTGAGATCATTTCCAAAGGTTTTATATACTTCTAATAACCACATATTACCTAAAATGACTTAAATACACATTTTTCTTTCATGTGAGCAAAAAGTGTATAAATTATCCTATATTATGTAATCTAATTTTACAACGCAAAGGCATTATTGATTTGTGTATAATACAAGGATCATATATTTAGCATTGTATAATACAATCCTAAATACAACAGTAAGAAAAGATCTGGCCTCATGTTAATCAATTGCTGCTACTGTCCTAACTACTGTACAAGACTGAGGAGTTGAACAAAAACTGTTTGATAAACTGCGCAGTACCCTCCAAGGATAAGCTATTATAACAGCAAGGATGTACAACTTGTCTCATGTGAAAATGTAAAACATAATGTTATCGGCTAGGTTCTGATATTCCTGGATTCTTCTCCTCCATGAACAAAGACTTGAATGAGAGGGACAAAAGGAAGGTCTAAGGTTTTATTTAAAGTTATAGAGAAAAGAAGAAAAGAAAAGTTGAGCATAAGGACAGAAACAGCACAATGTGCACCAGCCCTAAAAGGCACCGTAGGGCTTACCATGAAAAGGCATGACAGCCTTGGCACTGGGTACACAGACATCGTCCTCCACAGAAGACCAGCAGGGAGAGCTCCTTCCCTAGCGGCGCCCTAGGAAAAAAAGGGTAACCGAGCGCGCTCGTGGCACCATTCACATTTATCTGGATTCTGTTCTTGTGAGAGTTTCTCGATCCTGTGAGAAGAGGGGCGAATGGAATTTTGCACCCCAGGCTGACATCCGGTCAAGGCCACTCACCCAAGGTCATGTTCATCCTCCCAGCCAGGTCAGGCTACACCCTATTCCTACATCAATAATAGATGCTCAAGTATTTATTGAGCTCTAGATTCACTGCCCACAGTGTTCTCTTTCTACACTCATCTATGCCCTGCATAATTTGGCAGAAATTGACTTATCACTAGACACATTTGCTTTTCCTGTGTACTGAGCTTCATTTACTGAAGGAAGTCTCCTCTGGGGGTGGGTGTGGCCATGCAAATGAGCTCCAGCAGGTGCCAATGTGCCTGGGAAAAAAGGACAAGGGAGCTCCCTGGGTCTGGTCCACAAGTCACCCTGTCCAAGATCCTCCTAGCTTGTTCATCTCCGCTGGTCTGATTTCTACACTGATGTTTTGAAAAGTGTGAAGGAAATGTTCTACTTGTATGTTCCAGTTATATGTTTTTAGAACATGTAACTCAGGGGCCACAGGGCTCCTAAGATGTTCTTAAAAAGAAAATCTATTTGCAGTGAAATCCAGTCAACCCGGGGCAGCATAAAACAAAGACTCCGAAAAGGAATCTCTAGTAAATGGCCTGGGGATAAAGCTGACATTGATTTACATATAAATCTATTCTTTAACAACTCTGTGAACTGTGGCTAATAAAAAGAATGTACAAACTGTAAACCTTATCAAAAATGAAAAATAAAATCAATAATGTGAGCAAATGGATATAAAAGGAAAAGTATGTTGATTTCCCGATTTTTCATAATAAGGAGTCAGTAGACATATCTAAATTTAACACTCATAATCTGACTTCTACCTCCTCTGATGTTATTCAAAATCTTTGTTCTCAACTTGAGAGGAATGTGTCGGGAAATAATATCTCTTATCATTAAAGTATTTTTTGAATTTCCTCTATTCCTACAGACCCATGTGAGAGTTCAAAGACATGTATATTTATTGTTTAGAAGTATGCAGTGGCTGGGGATTTAGCTCAGTGGTTAGAGTGCTCAACTTGCAAGCACAGGGCCCTGAGTTCGACACAAAAAAAAAAGAAGTATGCAGTGGACCCCCGAAATTCGCGGGGGTTATGTTCCTAGAGAACCTGCAAATCGTGAAAAACCGTGAATTTCACATAAGGTCAGAAAAATGCCTACAAATCCCTAAACATGCTGTCTCCTGCCGATATGTAATTAAATTTAATAAAATACTGTAGTAATAAAGTCTTACAAGGCGCAGGAAGTTTTGGCAGCATCTTAGGGATCTTAAGGGTTTAAGAAAAACAAAACCAAGAACACTCAAGGCAGCTACACAGGGTACAGCAACATTTTATGATGCAGGAATGCTGGTGTATGTGCCAAAGATGAGTTACAGGGCAGCAGCCAATCAGCAGCAAGGAGAACTGAAAAATGCTCTTGATTGGCTACTTGCAAAACTCCCACCCAAAAAAAAGAATTTCGGAGCATATTTACAGTTTCCACGAAATTGCGGGAGGTGGGGGAGGTGCGGGGTGTCTGTGAGCAAATGTTAGGTTCTAAGGAAAAATCTGGAATGACTGAGGCCGCAAATTCTGAATTGCTACTTTGTCGGAGTATATAATATATATACATATATATCCACCCATCCTACACATAAAAATAACATTCCAAAGAAAACCAAGCAATAGCAAAATTAGAACCTCAGGGCTTCTAGGAACATACTGAAATTTTACAAAAGACAATTACTGCTGAGTCATTGCTTCATCTCTTCGGAAAGCAATGTAGTCTCGGCGTGAACCTCTAGGGCATGTAATGTGGGACTAACATTGACTTTGGAGTCTCATATAATGTGTGTGATTAACATTAGTCACTGACTGTAGTGATACTTTGCTGTACAATCCTAACTGACAGCGAAGTGTCAATAGTTTGGAGGTCGGAGTAGGGTGTGGCTTGACCTGGCTGGGAGGATGGACATGACCTAGGGGGAGTGACCTTGACCTGATGTCAGCCTAGGGTGTGAAATTCTAATTGCCCCTCTTCTCACAGGATCGGAGAAACTCTTCCAAGATCGGAATCCACATAAATGTAAATGGCACTAGGAGCTGGCTTTCCCTCTCTTACCCTCTTGCTCTCTTAACCCCCCTTTGCCCCCTGCTCCCTAACCTATGCTCTATCTTTCTGGCCTCCCGCTCCTTTTCAGATCCCTAACTGTGGCAGCTGCCGCTTATTTCACTCACCTGGCAAAACCAGCCTCCCTTTTGTCACTTAAATAAACCTCCTTAATACCCTAAAATTTGCTCCTGCAGTTCACTGCCTATGTGAATAAAGAACCTGGAAAAATCCTCTCCAAACCCCCTTGCCCTCTTGCAACAGTTTCATACTTAATAGAATTTTGTACTAGATCGTGAAATTAATTGATGTACTATTATTTAATCTGTTACTGCTGGAGAGTAGGATTTTAATAAATACCTCTATGATTATATCAGTTTAGTTTATTGGCTACAAAGATCTACAGGCATTATTTTTATCTAAGAGAGGACTTTATCTACATAACTGCATCATCCCATCAGCTCCGGGGGACCATGTTCCTGCCCTTGAACCTGGGAGAAAATGCATAAAATGCTAGTTCCTTTACCAGGCAATTCAACATACAAATAGCTACCTGTGATCTGTCACCTAGCCCTAGTCATATCAACTCAAATCTTTCATCCCTATGTCCCACTCTTTTTACATTTTGTAGGGAAGGGGTCTCCGTAAGTAGGGAAAAGGTAGGATAAAGGGCTCCTCAGACATTACTAAAAATTAGTGGACAAGTTTGATCTCTACAGCCAGACTCTGAAAGTAAAAGACAGCTATAATCCAATAGTTAGAAACAGAAAGACAGCTAGAGTCCAACAGTTAAAGAAACAAAGGCAAAGGAACTAGTTTGGGGAAGGCCTCAGGTAGTGTGATTAACATAAAAATTACAAACTCCCCCTCTATTTGATCCTTACATCTATATAACCTGGCCCTAAGGCACCCACCCACAACCTTGACCTCTGCCAAAAGACAAAGAAAGGTCACAGGGCTAAGAGAAATCCCAGGTAAAGGTGACAGACAAGCCCAAGAGCCAATCGGAGTCCAAGGGTCAAACACAAGGAATAACCCAATAAAAGGGACTACAGAGCCGGACCCATCAAGATTTCGCTTTTGAATGCCCCTACTCATTGAATAGCTATCTATCATCTCTTTTCCCCCCTTTTCCACCATCTTTAAATAGTCTTCTCTTAGTTTAAACTCGGTTTCTTTAATTCTTTACTGCAGCTGGGTTTACGAGTTGCATTTTCTAGCAGGGCAGCAGCTCACAATCCACCTCTGGAGGTAACAATTTGACTTTCGCTAGCCTTCTATGTGTTATTTAGTCTTCATTGTCTGTCTCAGCCACCTGCACATTCATTCAGTGACAGGAAGACTTTGGTTCACCGCTATGCTCCCAGAACCAAGAAACATGACTGCCTCATATCAGAACACACTAAATATTTGTTGAATGAAAAACTAAGTACATGAGGTCACAAGCTATAATCATATTATCTGACACAAAAAATATGTATTAAAAGGAATCCACTATTCCCAAAAGAAGTCATGACTCTAACCACATGCATTATGAACATCTTTAAATATATTACATGAAATTACTTGCTTAAAAACTAAGTCTGTGGCCTTTCCTTGATTCTTATATTGAAATGTTTACAAAGAAACATGAAATAGGCCAAGATATATTCTATAGCTAACCCAGAGAATATGCTTTTCTTTAGAAACAACTTGAAAAATTTGGACAGGGATTATATGGATTTCAGAGCCTCATTCTAGAGTAAGAACATTGCCATTCTCATTTTTCTATCTCAAAATATAAAAGTATTAGTAGAACCATTGGTTCTTCAGTAGAAATCACAATTTAAAAAAATTCTCCTACTTTATTTGTTCCAAAACCCTATTAGATATTCATGTCTTAAATTCAGATACCTCTTGTCCAAATCCCAGTGCCTCAAAATACTGAATATATAGACTCGCAAAAGTGTATAATCTCATTAAAATTAATTTCTAAAACTGTGAGACTTCCAGTAGTCATCCATACCAGTTCTCCTCTCCTTATGATATTTTGTTAAATTATTTTTCTTTTTCACTAAACAGAGAAGAACCACATAGCTGATCCTTCCCAGTGAGCTAGGAACATGAGTGGCTTTGGCAGCCAAGGAAGTCTCCTGCTAAGTTCAAGTAGGCAAAGTAATCAACAGTCTGAGTAAATGAGTAATTATGCAGACCAGAGCTCTTTTCCTAAAAACCCAAGCTAGATACTCGTGAACTTAAGCACAAGACAAACTTAATGTATTAAGCCAGTGGAAGTTGAGTTTAATTTGCTATTGAGATATAATAAGAATCCTAGTGTGCAACATTTGCACATTTATAATCATAGCATCAACTATTGAGATTATTAAGTAAATGTTTTATACATTTGATGCAATTATCTCAGGCCCACATAGTACTTTTAAAAGTTTGTGGTTTATTATTATAACAATTACTCATTTAATCCTTTTAAAGTGGGCTCAAAAAGTTACATGAAGAGGAAGAAATTAGGTTAAATGAGGAAAAAATTAAAAGCAGGAAATATAAATTAAACAGGTTGCATCATTCACAGTGATTAAGGTAGAATACAGAAGATAGCCTCTACCTCTAGAGGATTAGCTTTAGACAGCCTTCCAGGCAGAATGAATTGCAAGAAAGAAGAGGTAAAAATAACATATGAAAGTATCTCCTGCAAAAGATTCAACTTAAATCTTTAGTTAATAATAGTACATAGAAATAATCTTGAACTTCTCCCACAACACACATAACATAGAATATGAATAAAAATAGTCTATTTAATTTTGATAGATTTTCTCCCAAATTTATGTAGAAAGGCACGAACTAAAAAAGTTAAAACCATCTTGGAATAGAAAAATGAAATGGGAGGAATCACTGTACCAAGTACTGGAGTTTACAATGTACGGTATCTATGTAATTCAGGCAGGGTAGTCCTGACGGCGGGACAGATCCAAAGATCAACGGCACAGGAACAGAACTGAGGACTGAGAAACAGAACCACACACATTTGTCCAACTGCTTTTTGACAAAGATGCTGCAGCAACGAGGTAAAGAAGTTATATTTCCAATAAATGCTGCTGGTGCAAGTGGACATCCATATGCCAAACAAACAAACAGACAGACAAAAAACTTTTACCTATACTTCACACTGTATTTTAAAACTCATGGATCACAGACTTAAGAATGAAATGGAAGACTGTGACACTTTTAGAAGAAATGTAGAACATCTTTATGCTCTTGCAATACACAAAATGATCTAAGGGATGTTAAATAAAAACTGTTCCCTAGAGCTAATTGTATCTCGATGCAGAAAATCTTAGTTACATGGCTGATCCCTTGCCGCAAAATTTAGTCAGTTTGCCTCAGTCCCGCAGACACGGCTGATGTTCATTCAGGGGACCAAGAGCAAACCCAGGTAAAGCAAATCCGTACCGCTTTGGGGATACTAATGTGACTATTCGGTGAAGGGGGTAAGGAGAAGCTCGTTACAGAATGGAGCACTGCAAAGTCCAAGCTGCGACTTCTGCTGGCATCCTGAGTTCCCAACATCCTCTCCCGTTACAGCTTCTCTTGGCTCTTTCACAATGATGCAGAGATAACAGGCAAACTCGTATTTGTTAAACCATTACTTGCTTGATGCACTTCTCTACTGTCGGCCCACACGTGTTTGTGTGTCTTACGTTTTAGTCCCTGAAAAAAGCAGGTGAGAACGGAACCTGGTCAGAAGAAAGCAGAGGAAAGGAGTTCTCTTTCTTCTCTGTCCTCCAGGTTGCCCTTGCTCACCTTGACTCAGCAGGGAAGCCAGAAGGGAATGACTGAAGGGGGCTGTCTAGTGTTTACCCCTTGGTGGCAGTGAACTCCCAGTCTTCAGCGGAGTTTGCCAACAGCCAGTCAACACCCTGCGGCCCGACATCCTTCCTCTGATCCCGCCCCTTCCTTAAGAGGAACTGTAGGAGCCACCATTTTATTTAAGAACCCCACTCGGGATGGCTCACTCCGTGGCTGGGGGAGCTGCAGAGTTACTGTCCCTGGAAGCCTGCTCTTTAAAAGTTTTGTGCTGTGTTATTGGTGAGTCAGAGTTCGTACTTGCTCCTCCAGATATAATCTCTCTCTAAATAACCACCCAATAATGTGCGGTTAGCGATGAGTGACAGGATGTAATGAGAACATTTGTTTGTTCAACCACTAGACTTTTTGTTTTTTTCCTGAGGAAGAACTATAAAACTAAATAATTCATGTAACATTACTGACTCCCACACTATTGATTATAGTCGTTGTCAATTTGCTGCCCTCCAGCCATCCCAACAGGTTATTACTTACAGATTGTGGTATGATTTGCTGCCAGGATTCCATTTTCAAAAATAAGTATAAACAACAGGAGAAAAATTTTAGCACGCCAGAGGATTTCTTTCCTCTTGAAAATCACATAGGCTGCACCTCTGGATTTTAATTAATCTGGTTCCAAGAGCTGATCCTAAAATTTCAAGGAGGATCAAAATGAGTGGCAAATGATAAGATTGAAATAATTACATACAGTAAGGGAAGATTATTGGAATGAATTTTTTTATAATTTAAAACCAATATCGGGTAACAAATATTGATCATTTTTTATTGAAAACAGACTAAAATTAAATAACTATCATAATAATCTTATAGTAAGATAAAGTCAGGTTCATAGATACATAGAGGAACATACAGCAAGCTCTAAAGTTTATTTATTAGCAATTAGGAGATTGTTAGTTAAATATTAAGGACTTATCTTCTGAATTTGCTTTTTCTTCTTTAGAAGGTTGAGAAAATTCTATTTATGTTATTTCAATAGCCAGAATAGTAAAAAGCTATCCATCATGTCGATGTACCAATGTGCGGAAAAAGGTATAAATAGGAAAAATCATCTAAAATACATACAAAATAGTATAAGAAGAGTGTAGGTTTTTCAAAAATGCTTAATTTCACTAAAATGTCTTCTCTAAATCACACAAACAATCAGAATACTAACAATTTTTAGTGCTTGACTTTCTTGGAGCTGGGTACATGACTGGTAAATGGAAGTTATTCATCATTTATTCTAATATTTGTGACAAGTTATTTTCTTACTCTTTATCACTAAGGTGCAATTTTGGCCATCTGAATGATAGATGACTTAAGAATACAAAAAGCCACTAAAATAGCACTTCAGTAGTAGCAAAAAAAAAAAAAAAATCAAGGCATTGTTTACTTTTAGGTCTTGCCCTCAGTGTGTACGTGTGTGAGGAGGGGGGTGTGTGTACTGGGGTTTGTGCTTGTACAGCAAAACAACTGTCTTACAGCCTGCTGTGACTTAAATATGTCCTTCAAATAGCATGTGTTAGAATCCCAGTGTCCCAGGCAACACTGTTGGAAGAGGGGGACCTCATGAAAAGGCATCAGGCCTGGGTGATTTTGGTCTCATGAATGGGTTAATGCCATTACTGAACAAGTGACAGTAGGTTGCATTTATGTATATATGTATGTATGTGTGTGTGTACGTGTGTATGTATATGTGAATGTATGTACGTATGTGGTACTGGGTTTTGAACACAGAACTTATGTACTGAGCTACATCCTGAGCACTTCTTTGATTTTTTTTTTTTTTTAATTTTTTAGATGGGTCTCACTGAGTTGCTAAATTGCTCAGGCTGGGCTCAAACTTGCAATCCTCCTTCCTCAGCCTTCTAGAGTTCTGGGATTATAAATGCGCACCACCACACCTGGCTAGTGGGTTCCTTATAAAAGGAGAAATTTGATCTCTTCAGTCTCTCCTCCCAACCTCTCTCTTTGCAGAAGACTGCAGTGAGATGAAGTAGAAAGTCTTTAGCAGATGCCACCTCCCAGAGCTTGGACTTCCTCGCTTCCAGAACTGTCAGGACAAGTTTCTGTTCATCATGAATTATCGGGCGTCAGCTGTTCTGTTATGGCCACACAAAATGGGCAGCACAGTCTTAACCACATTTTATTATCATATTTTCATTTAAGTCTCTGTGTTCCCTCTCAATACTAAGAGAGGCCGCAATGTTTAAATACTTTTATTCTAGTTACTAGCTATAGTATTTATTGTATAGTGCATGACATAGAAACTCTAATTAAGTTGAATTCAAATAAATTAAAAATACCTTTTGTGATGCAGACTTTTTAAATACCATAAAATAATTGAGGGTTGTCTATCTTTTAACTTTCTGTTCATAATAACAGACATAGACACATATACATAAACACACACACACACACACATCCACTCTTCTTCACTATGGTTTCCTTTGAATTCTATTATTCAAAGCTAGTTGGTTCACCTTTAAAGAAAGAGATATGTTCTCAATTACCTAGCAGCAAGCTTTTCCCAGGTATTTAGCATTTCTGTAGCACTTTTGATTGTCTCGGTGTTTTCTAATAATGTTCACTTTCTTGGTTACCATACTCTTGATGAGTAGACATGTTTCCCGTGTACTTTGATTGCTTCCGAATATGACTAAGGGGAAAAATAGGGCCATCACGGGATGTCTTTGCACAATATTGGTTTGGGAGTTTTATTCAGTTTTGATATCTCAAGTAACTGGAAAACTTCAGAATAAATAGCACCCCATGAATTACATCACCGTTAATTTAGTATGATTTACATTCATTTCTCCTCATGTGAAACTCTTGCATAGTTTCCAGGGTACTCGGTTTCTAAAGCTCACACTGCTGAATCAGATTTCGCAGCATATCACTGACCCACTGAAGGTTTTACAAGTTCTGGCCACTTTGTTTCTTCTATTATGTCACACCGTGGACTCTGGTCTCTTGAGATAATCATATTTCATCTTCCACTAAAAATAGAATACTAACTTGGGTTATAGAATACACAGTTAGACTCAGCTAAGCTCTCTAAAAGTACATTGTTTCAGAAATAAGTCAGTTATGAATTGAGTCTTTATTTTCAGCACTATTTGCACACACACACATATACCCATATATATTCAGTTTACATATCAACATCTCTCCAGAGATCCAAAGCTGTAAATGACAATACTACAAACTAGTGCTCGCTTCGGCAGCACACATAATAAAATTGGAACGATACAGAGAAGATTAGCATGGCCCCTGCGCAAGGATGACACGCAAATTCGTGAAGCGTTCCATATTTTTGTTTGTCCATTCTCATTTGTGTGTGAATTTTTAATATTAATGTTGGGATATAAAGCATTAATGCAAGTCAAAATGTTTCAGTGAACAAGCTTCAGCAGTTCAACTTTATAAAAATTGTAAATAAACCTGTTAAATTCTTCTAAAAAAAAAATACTACAAACTGCAAGTGTTAGTCAACAGCCAGTATGGGTTGCTGCTTACACACCACACTGTTACTCACTTTCTCTTCATTAGAAACCCTCCTCTAGTGCAGACTAATTACTCACTTATTATTAACAACACATGGATTCATTATCCGTCTTAACTCATCTTAGATGTCTTTCTCTGTTGCCAGTGTTCATTTAGATACACAAAACCACTTAATATACAACATAAGAAATACTTTATAAACCTACCTCAAGGTCATAATCCTACAAAATTTTTCAGGAGCATGCCATGGAACATTAAGAGAAGACGTCCTTTTGAGTCCTGGTTTACCTATTTATTTTTCCTACAGCACTAAGAGCATCATTTATTTCACTTACCTTCAGTTTTCTCATTTAAAAAGTACATGATAATTATCCTATTTATTAAGCTTGAAATTATTTTAAAAGGTAGTAATTTAAGGAAAAGCGATCAAAAGTTATCACGTGTGAATTGTTTTTAAGCGTCCATGTCCTGCTTCACACTTGGAGTCCATGCGCTTCAAGAGCATGTCGAACGCTGTTTGGCTTCACTCCTGCTGTGGACTGCAAGCACCTAGAGGCTGGAGGACACGCACTGTAATGACACAGTGTCCTGCATGGTGGGCAGCACAGCGCAGGGCATATGCTACACCTGCAAACACAGTAAAATTTCCTTATAGACAGGTGGGTTTTTGCTCTCATTTTACTAAAAATAGATTAACAAATACATTTAACTTGATATATTTCATTTGTCATTTCATTATGCCTTTCCTTTAAAAGCCATTAATGAAGACATTCATGCTATCATTAGAAAGCTTCCTTTTGGCACAAAGCGCTCGAAGAGATAAATTAATAAAATGCCTATATTTTTGTAATGCCTGTTAAACAGTGCTCTAAGACACAAATGCTAGGGTGAGAATAATGAAACCGAGTAGAAGTTATCCAAGAAAGGAGATAGGCTACTGTACAAAGGGGTTTGGGGTTTTAGCTCAAGTGGTAGAGCGCTTGCCTATCAAGCACAAGGCCCTGAGTTCAATCCTCAGCGCCAAAAATAAAATAAAATAAAATAAAATAAAATAAAATAAAATAAAAAATGGTCTGCCCAAGATAATACCACACCTTGCAGCTCTGAGAAGGAAGGGGAAGCTGCAAAAAACACATAAATTTTGCTGACTGTTGCATTCTTGCTTTGAGACGTCAGTAAGTTAAACGCTCTAATTACAAGTTTCTTCATCTATAAACTGGGATATCAGATTGTAAGTATAGAGAATAAATTTTAGCAGTTACTAATTTTAGGAAGAAGCAAGTGGTCTAATTCATTCTCTAACTTTGGTGAATCTCCTTTTTAAAACGTTGAAGAATTTTAGGAAGGGTGAAACAGAATGATCAATTCAGAGTAGATCATTAGCTGAAATAATTAAAAAGATTCCCAGGATTCTGACTTCTTCTTCACGATTAACTAAAAACTAAATTTTATCTCCTACTTATGTAGCATGTCTTCTTAAAAACAGTTTCCTACAAGTCATCTGTAAAAATTCTATGTTAATACTTTTTAAATTTCTATAAACTTTATTAGGAACTCATCACAAAAATTAGCTTAACATAGCTCATAAACCTAATGTAAAGTGCAAAACTTTAAAACTCCTAAAAGATAAACTAAGAGAAATTCTCCAAGACCTTGAGTTTAGTCACGAATTTTTAGATAAAAACACAAAAAACAGCATGACCGATGGAAGGAATAACTGCTAAGCTAGCCTTCACTAAAATTAAGATATTCTGTCAAAGACATTGTCAATAGAATAGTAAAGATACACACTAGGAAGAAATATTTGTAAAAATACATATCTGATGAAGGATTGGTATTCAAAATACATAAGAACGCTTAAATCTCAATAATAAAAAAATAAAATTCTGACTAAAAAATGGTCAAAAGATCCAGACACTTCGTTGAAGAAAATATACAGATAGCAAATAAACATATGAAAAGATGCTCATATTGTATCATTAGGGAATAGCAAATTAAAACAATAATGAGACAGCACTACTCATCTAATCAGAATGTAGAAACTACAACAATGATAAGATCAAACGCTGGTGAGGACATAGAGCAACAGA
The DNA here is from genome assembly GCA_004026905.1 of Hystrix cristata. Taxonomy (NCBI): domain Eukaryota; kingdom Metazoa; phylum Chordata; class Mammalia; order Rodentia; family Hystricidae; genus Hystrix; species Hystrix cristata. The sequence goes on from PVJO010001344.1 coordinate 64,831, forward strand.
CGCTGGCATTCAGTGCTGGTGAGGCTACAAGATGGTACAAGCTGGTGTACTTTGGCAGTTTTTTACAAAATCCAGCACCTTCTTACTATGTGATCCAGTGGCTATATACCTTGGTATTTACACAAATGAGTTCAAAACATATCCATACAAAAATGTGTGCATACAATTTATAATAGCTTTATTTATAATTGCCCAAATTTGCAAGCAAGCAAGATGTCCTTCTGAAATGACATATTTTAACCCGGCTTCAGTTTGGCCCTGAGAGAAGTGGGGAATGAGATGGGTTAATCAGAAGCCAAGCCCAACTCACTCCTTTTCTCTTTCTAAATGCATTCTAATGACCCTTAATGCTTTTGTTAGGTCAGAGCCTGAGCAGCTGCAATTTGCAGAAAGAATGTTAACTCCTCTGTTCCCTCCTTACCCCAAGACACCCACTTCCTTATCAGCACTCGGACCCTGACCCTTGCCCCTTCACTTGTCAGTATAGTAGTAAAACATCTTCTCTAAGACCCCTATATTACTCAAGTTCCCTAAAACTTATCTCATGCCTAATACCATAAAACTCATTTTGAGTCTGAAACTTCCAAACCACTAGAATTCAAAGAAGCAATGTATGACTAATGTGATGCCTATGTAAAATTCTTTGTACTAAACCGTGTATAAGCGACGGGCAGACAAAGACTCGAGGTCGAGAGCTTTTGTATGTGAGTGCCTCTTGATCGCCAGCTAATAAATCAGACTCAGTTGAACTCATTTTGGCTTTTTGTATTTGTGTGGCATCTTTCTCTCGTGACCAAGTCCGGTGAGATCAGGCCGGCAAGTGGGGCTGGCTTAGACTTCCACTTCACTTCAATAGCGGAATGAATAAATAAACTAATATACCCACATACTGGAATATTATTCAGCACTAAAAAGAAATGAGCTATCGAGCTATGAAACATGTGGTAGAAGTTGAAATGCTAAGTAGAAGAGCCAATCAGAAAAGCTACATACTGTATGATTTCAACTATATGACATTCTGGAAAGGCTTGGCAACAGTAAAAAAAGATCAGCAATTGCCAGAGCATGGGTGGGGAGAAAGGGACACACAAAGAAGGGAATTTTAGGGCACGCACACTCTTCTGTCTGAGTCTGTGGTGGCAGATACGTGCTGTTATACATTTTTCTAGATCCATTCAGTGTACAGAGAACAGATGCTAATGTACATTGTGGACTTTGGGTTATAATGACGGATCGCTGCGGAGTCGTTGATCATGACAAAATATCCCTTTGGGCAGGGGAGATTGACAACAGGGGTGTGCATGTTTTGAGGTGGAGACTCTCTACTTACTGCTGGAGTTAGCCATATACCTAAAACTTTTCTCAAAATTGAAGTTTACTTTTCAAAAAATTTATCAAGGCATCAGTGAAGGCGAAAGTAAGTACTCGTCATTAGCGATTTTTAAGACAATTGGAAACTAATTATACCAAATATCAAAGTGCAAGCCTGAGTCAGAGGGAGGATACAAGGCCACAGGGAGTCAGCTTCGCAGGGGCCCACAAGTTCCTTTCAGCTTCCTTCTGTAAACACAAAATGTCCATTGTCTTTACCCTCCTTTGTCCCACCTTCTTTGTGCCTGAACTTATCCCTCTTCTCAGCATCTGGAGTCCGTTCCCAAGTTCTTTGCACCCATACCCATACAAACCTGACTCCACTTGATGATAACTCCCTTTCTGCCTCTGGCCTGGGTTCCTGGCTATAACTTGTTTTTGTTTAGCTTGAAGAAACAGCAACACAAATCCTGCTCATTCCCTCCCCATCAGACTGTCAAAGATGCACTCAGACTCTGCTGACCTTCTACTCAAAAGGATTCAATTTAAACCACTTTGATATACAGATTTGAGTTTATTTTTCATAAGTAACTCTTTTCAGAGTATTAAAATATCAAATGACTTTATAATGTGCTAAAATATAGTGAAAAACTAATTGAAAATTGTATGCTGTATAATTTATATTCTGCATCTTTACATATCCAAAGATAATTACAACCAATTATTAAAGCAACAATGGAAGCATCGAGAGATGCACACATTCCCACTTAGGCTTTATGGCTTCAATGTCTGCCTTCCACTGATACTTAAGCAAGAGCTGACTTGTTTGCAAAGATCTACTAAGTATATTAGGCATTGGGTGTTTTCCTGAAAAGCACCTTGCAGTATTCATATGCAAATTAAAAGGCTTGCCATCTTTGACTCAGTTATCAAGAACTCTAAGCTTATCAGTTCGTCCTAGAGAACTGGAAAGCAGAGTCACACCCTGAATGTATAGCTAAGTGTATTCAGAATGTCGGTGATTGCTTATAACTTTATTCTGCAAAGAATTTACTTACCACTAATAATCGCTTTAAGGAATAACTATAAAAGTTCTATTTTCTTAGACATGCTATGCTTCAAGGATTTCCCCTCCTCTCTATTTAAATACGACTATTAGTAAATGAAGAATAAGTGAGAAGCAATTTTGAAAACTTCGGTAAAAGTTGTTTGGATTGATTTCCTTTTGAATGTTCTCCATAAACCTGTTGAAGATGGAGGAGTATTAAGGTGTATATAGCTTCCAGTAACAGGAAACCATGAGAACGGCAGGATCTGACATACGACTACAAGCCTTGGGAAGAGTAGTCTTGGGCTAGACGAGGCAGCTGTTTAGGCCTAAACACATCATCGAGACCCTGGGCCCTCTTTATCAAGTCACACTGCTCAGCTGGTCCTCCGCTTACTGTTCATAGCCACAGAGACGCCAAATTCCCAGTCACTGCATCCTACCGCACAACAGTTACCGCAACGGACGGAATACCTTCCTGTATGTCTTCTGTTCTAAGTGTCAGTTCTCGGGGGCGGGGCAGTGGCATTTGAAAGAAAGTATGTCTCCTGTCCATTTCTGAATCAGTCACTGGCAAGAGAAATGGCTTTGTCACGACTGATTTAGTGACATACATAGAAAAGGTATATTTCAGGATCTATCAATGTCTTTTCTTAGGAATGTATTCTGCTATTCTGAGAAACAAATTGTATAAACAATTGAGATATATCACGTAATCATCCTTTACTATGTGTCCCTAATTTCATATATTCTTTTTATTTTTGGCTTTACATCCTGAAAGCTTAAATTCTTTGTTTTGAGGATAATCTAGTTACATCTTTAAGTATATACAGAGTAAATATGCAATAAATATTTTTCATAATTCATCACATTGTAATATAATAGCTCATTCATGAAGTACTCTGGGGTTCTGTGTAAGAGTCCTGCCTCCAGGTATAAACTTCAAAATACTGAATAGTGTTTGATTTAGGCCAGTGCAAGCTACTGTAACAATTAGTCCCTGGATACATGATGTTAAAGAAACAAATAAGAGTTTATTCTTGCCTGCCTAAAGTTACTCCTCATGTAATCTTAGCTGTGTGGCCTATTTTCATGTAGCCATTCCTGAAGCCAGGAGAAGAAATAGCTGGCATTCTTCCATTTCCAAGTTCTCCCTAAAGATTATCTGTCTTCTGGCCAGCTGGAGTAAGTGTATAGCATGTGAGGGTCATATGCACTAGGCTAGGAAATGGCATGAATCATTTTCTCATGTCCTGTTGGCTAAACTTCAATTGTATAATGACAGTTGATGACAAGGCATGGCTGATTTTTCAATAGCAAGAAGAACAAGCAGATGTAGCTGGGCTCTGAAACATGTGTATTGTGTTATACCCAGATGACCAGTTTAACTCTCATAATGACTGTTATGGTTTGTGTCTAGATGTACCCCCAAAGCTTCATGTGGTAAGAGATAGCTGGATCTAGAGTGTGTGATTACTAAATTAATCCACTGATCGGTTTGGCCTGGTTCTGCTGGGATCAAGGATGTGACACTGAGATTAAGGGTATTAGGATTAAGGTCGGGAGTACTGCCCACTCTAAAGACAGGTAGCCTGGATAAGATGTAAAATACAGGAAGAAGCTGGTTAGCAGCTTGCTTGCATCCCTTGCTTGCATGGCTTGCTTGCATTCCTTGCCTGCCTTGCTGACTTCTGCCTTCTGCCGTGACACCCTGCCTCGGACCCAGCTGACTGTGGACTGAAACCTCTACAAACTGTGAGCTAAATAAACCTTTCTTCCCCTAACTTTGGGTGTCGGGTATTTTGTCCCAACAATGAAAGAAAAGTAACTAAGACAATGACTCCAATATATAAATCAGATCAATATACCCATATTGCACAGGAGAAAGAGGACACGTTCAAGTACCTTAGTCAATGAAGCAAAGAACACTGGAATCAAAATTTCCAAATTTTATATTTTTATATTACACCATATTGTTATCTGAGGAGAAAAAATGTTATGTCATTTGTGCCTCAAGATCTGTCAAAATAAGTTCTGATGACCTTTCGGTGTGCTTTGCTTCAATTGATTTCTAACTGCCAAAATCATCCCCGCTGCACAGGAAGGCTTGCGCTCCTCCCGAGAATGCAGGAAGTGCTGCCAAGACAGAAGGGCCGGGAATTCACAGCCTCTGCCACCTTCCTGTCACCCTTGACAAGGCAGTCTCGGAAGTTGGTGTACAGTTACCCGAGCCCCTTACTCCTCAAGTGGGACGATTCCAGTGCATGTGCTTTGCCTTGGTTCCTCAGTGCTCCTGCAAAATGAAGCTTCAGTTAAAATCAAGCCCACTGTGCTTAATGCCTTAATATGCACCCTTTATTAGCTGTCTCTGTGTTCCATATCATTCTCACAATTATCTACTACTAATTTCAGAATTTTCCACATAAACTATTTTCTTTCAAATCCCTACTTTGGTATTTGATTCTGAAAGAACCAAAACTAAGACAATGATTCTCAGAAACAGGATTTTGAGTCAAAAAGCCAAGTTGCAGAAGAATTCGTAGACTATCATAACATCATATGAACTTTAAGACATGCACAACTAATAAAATATTTTGTAGAGAGATATACATACATGATAAGTCACTTCTCAAAAAGGAGTGGAGATTTAGCAATGAGATAGCTGCGGCAAAGGCAGGTGAAGCATCCTTCTGGGAGGACTCAAGTCTGTAGTGTTATCTAGAATTCCCTAGGTCTTTTGCAGGTAGAAATTAACTACATTTCTTTTTCACTGTACCTTATAAATTCCCAAGCGAGTAGTATATATATTCATTCATATGGCTGGAATAATACACAGTTTGAAAATTAATTATAGAGAAGGACTAGAAAGGGGGAAAGAGTTCTAGGGAAAGTTTAAATCAGTGGGTACAAAGTTACAGTTAGCTATGTGCAAGAAATTATGGCATGATTTTGCACAGTAAGGTGACTACACATAAAAATAATGTGCTGAATATTTCAAAAAACCTAGACAAAAAAATTCAAATTTGTAATGAAATATAAATACCTGATGAGATGCTTATGTATAACCAGACACATGTATTCAGACATCACATGATATCCCATTAATATGTACAGTTTTATGTTTTATCCATTTAATAATACAATTTTGAACTACAGAAATGAAAAAGTAAATTAATATATGAAATAAATGACATAAAAAGTTCCAGTGGGCTTAACAAGATGAATAAAACAAATATCAACTTAAATCTCTGGGACTTCTGGGCTACATTTGTGATTAAATGTTTCTAAGTGTCGAAGAGGGAGTGAAACCTTCGGAGCACTGACACGTGTACATCTGACGAAGCCCACCAGGAAGAGTACAGGGAACCACACGAAATGCTCATTTCAGCAAAGAACGAATAATATCATTATATAATTATGTCTCTAGTAAGTCCCCTCTTTGTAGTCTGGTGACATACATTTTATTTTCTCTTTCATCAGGTGGGCTATAACTCTTTAGTTTTACTTATGGGATTCAAATATTGCATAGGACACCTACTAAACTACTATTTAGTAATGATCTGAAATTCAAATTTATATGGGCATTTTGTTTTTTATTTTTCCTAAATGTTCCATCCCTACCAATGAGCCTAGGACAGCAGCATTCATCTGATTCTAACATAATTGGTATAAGTGAAAAATCAGTTGGACATATTTACTTTGTTTTATGTCTCCCATGCTTGTAAAAATGAGAGTCAATTATGATTTATGGACAAATTAAATAAAATTATAACCTTAGTAACTTTGATTTTAGAGTAGTTTGAGTCTTAAGTCTACATGTCCTTTCCTTTTGTGCCATTCAATTTACAAGGTTTTTTTTTTCTTGTCCTTGCAAATATAACTATGTTACTCACCAAAGAAATACACATTAATTAAATTCAATTTCTTCACACACACACAAATGTATAACATCTGTCATCTACTTCCCTAAGGTTGTAGGAAATGTGATCAACAGAAATTTCCCTGTGATGATACTATCAAAATACTGGTTTTGGGAGTGAAAATCATCTACTTGAAGATTATACATAATATTATCACTTGGCAATTCTATATCATTTAAGGAAAATAGAGTATTAAATCTTTAGTCACTACCTCTTCCATGACAAGGTGTAATAGAAATACAGTATTAGGAGACACCCCAAAAAGTCATTCTTTTTTCAGTGTGCCAACTCTATTTCAGGCACAATTTTTTGGCGGGTGATGGTGCTGGGGATCAAATTTAGGGCCTGTGCTTGCTAGGCAAGTGCTCTACCACTGAGCTAAATCCTCAACCCCAGGCACAATTTAAATACAAAATAAATCAAGTCAAATGAAGGAAGCTGGTTAAAAGATAGGACGGAAGCTAAGATTAACAAAGATAAGAGTGAATTATCAGAATTCTAAATCACATAAAAATTTCATATTAAATACCAATGACAGACAATTCAAAAATATATTAAATTTCAATTTTTATATTTTCCCTTACATGCTCTAGAAAAATGTTTTAAAGTGCATTACTTTGTTCAAGTTAAAACTGATTAAGTCTAGGAGGTTGTAGTTGTGGAAAATTTAATTATGGTGATGATACTAACAGCTCATATGTGTTAAGTGCTTTAATATGTGCCTGCTAAATGCTAAATAATAGAGTATATCAATTAACCTTGAAATTGGTACCTTGAATTGCTTCCATTCTACAGATAAGAAGACAGAGAATTAGAGAGTTTAAATATTCCCTAAAGTTCCAAGCCTAGGACGCATGTGAACGAGAGTCATTTTCATGAAATATAAGTACTGTAATCTGCTAGAATCCACAGATACAATTCTCTTGTTAGTTCCTTAATCAATAGAGGTTTTGGGAAAGCTTTGTTTTGCAGTGTAGAAAATATGGTAAATAATGCATAACCTACATGGTTTCATTTGTTCTCACAATGCCTGTATTTTGCAGATAGTATAATTATATCCATTTTACAGATAAGGAAATTGAGGCTAACAGAAAGTTAAGAAATTTGTCTGGGTTCCACGACTGGTCAGCCATAAAGCCAGGATGTGACAGGTGTGATCAAAGTCTAAGTTTCATAGGAAACTATGCCAGTAGCCCCAGCTAAGTATTGTAACTGAAGGCTCTACCCTAGAACTATATTGAAATTTTTGTGAAGTTCATAAAAAGCTAAACATCTACTAACTCATTTATCAGGTAGTTGAAAAGTAAGAGAGGAACATGGTTGAATATTATAGAAGTGCCAAGTTACAATTCTTTCTGTCTCTTAAAGATCTAGTGGACAGGACTCAATTGTTATGGCCTTTCTTTAGCCTAAGCCCTCATTATATCAGTATAATAATATTTACTCACTTTCTAGAACCACAGTAGGTTGATGTCTCTCCTAAGTCCTTTCCTCTACAAAGATACATGCAAAACTACATATTGTAGCCATATCAGACTCAGGGAGGAAGGAAAAAACTCTTTTGTGAGAGTTGAAATCACACAACTGTGCCTAATCTGCTCCATCATACAGTGTGTGTTTTGGATATTTGGTATTATTCCAGGTTGCCCAGAATGCAAATTCTATTCCTATGGTTTGGACCTGCAGAACATAGCGGTAAAGATTTTTCCCATAAAGAAGATGATTCAATTTCCTCTCTGTTCCATCTGTGTAGCTACTGTAAATGTTGGCAACCATACCACGTAGCTCTCCCAGACAGAGGTCCTTCTGTCAGATTTTTTGGGGGAGGGGGGCTGTCCTTAGGCTTGAACCCAGAGTCTTTACTCTGAGCTGCAGCCCTAGCACATTTTTATTTGTGTTTTGAGACAGATGCCAGAATTAGAAGTCTAGTCAGAGAATTGGATGTAAAATCCTCCTTGGCAGGGATTATAGCAGCAACGATGTAAATGGACTTCCCATGGCCAACAATGGTCAGAATTCAAGCAGAAGCGCCCAATGTCAAATATCAACGTGTCGCTGATTTCAGTGGAGTTGTATGGTCTCCAGGGAGGCAGTTGTGCACATGGTATGGACACTACTATATGGCTTTATTGTGCTCAAAGCTGGTCTTCCAGCTTTGTTAGGGATTCGGTAAGCATCCCAATGTCCTTTAACACATTGGCTTTTGTTTAAATTAGGCATAGTAAGTCTCAGTTGTTAGTAGATAAAAATATTTAGTGACATAATATGAAAATAAAGACCATTAATTTAAAAACACAACTAAACACACAAACCTATTGGAACTTCATGAAAACCAGTCTAAAAAGCTTCTTATCAAGATACTTCCATAAGGCAGGGATATAAAATTCAATAAATAGAAATCGTTAAGTATAAGTAGCAGGGAAATTATTAAATACACAAGGAAATAAATCACCATGAAGAAAATTCGTTCAAAAATTGAAGTGATGACACTAAACAAGTAAAAGATACAAAAGAACATATAACATCAACAAATGATTATAATAAACAGATTTTAAAGGGAATGCAAACCATAATGGAAAAAACCAAACATAATGAAAAAAGAATAACCAAATATGACAACAACCATATGAAATTATTAAACATTTTAATTTATAACAGTCTTAGATTAACAAAATATTACAAAAGGCATTGAGAGTTCCCAGGAACTCCACACCCAGTTTCCAATGTCATTGTTGTGTCACATTGGGGTGGTATGTCTGCTGTAATCAATGAACCATTATTGATATATTATTTACTAAAGTTCATAATTTATTTAGATTTCCTTAGTTTTTACTCATCATCTTTTTTCTATTCCAGGATTCTATCTAGGATATCACATTTACATTCAGCAATCATTTCTCCTTAGGCTCCTCTTGGCTGTAATTGCTACTCCTGTGTATTAGTCAGCTCTCCTGTCAGTGGGACAAAATACCTGATGTGCTACTTAAAGGAGGAGAGGTTTATTTAACTCATAGTTTCAAAAGGTTCAGTTTATGGTGAGTTGATTGTAAGGCAAAAGTATGATGGCAGAAGGGCAAGATGAAGAAAAGCTACTGGATCCATGACAATCAAGCTGGAGAGAGAGAGAGAGACAGACAGAGAGAGAGAGACAGACGAGAGAGAGAGAGGCAAGAGCCAAAGCAAGGGGTACACCTTCCAGAGGCACACCTCCAGTGACTAGCCTCCTCCACCAGGGCCCCACCTCCTAAAAGCACATTCAGCTATGAACTCATTAATGAAGATTAAGCACCTCCATGATCCAATCACCTCAGAACATATAAGACTTTTGGGGGCACATTTTAGATCTAAACCATAGCATTCTGGTCCTGGCTACCAAAAGGCTTATGCCCATCTTGTTATGTAAAGTGCATTTTGTCCATTTCTAAGAATTTCCAGTCTTAGTAGTTCCTACCTTGATTAAAAAGTTGAAATCCTGAGTCTCCTCTGGCACTCAAGGAAAACTCTTAGTTTTGAGTCCTTGTAAAATTCAAATTCTCCCAACATAAAATTGTACACATTCCCATTCCAAAAGGAAACTATAGGGAAATAGAAAGGAATACAAGGAAAGCAAGACCAATACTCAGCAGGACAAACATTAAATCCTGTAGCTCCATGTTAGCACCCAGGGCATGAAGTGTTGAGATGTGAGCTCCAAAGAGTTTGAGCAGCCACACCTCTGTAGTCTTGCTGGTTGCAGTACGCATGGCCTCTCCTTTGTTCTGGCTCCTCTCTGCCTGTGGCTTTCCTTGGTCGACATTCCACATTACTAGCATCTTAATTTCTTGGGGTCACCACTCTCCTTTTGCTTTTATTCTCACAACCCACTCAGGAACACACTGCCTATCCTTGAAAGACTTCCTTTGAAATCTGGGTAGAAGCTTCCATGACCATACAACTCTTACATTATTCATGCTTGTAAAACCAGCAGCATGTAGATGATGTCAGGGTTTTCCACCAGCTCAAGCAGTAGCTAGGACCCCTGAGACAATGGCTGCAGTGGCTTCTGTGTGTCTGAATGTCTGAACTCTGGTATATACTTCCCTAGGTGGCCACAAGTAAGCAGGGCCCCTTAAGTTCCCATGTAAAAGCAAAGACTTTCAAAGGACCTTTTATAGCCTTGAGTTTATATTTGGCAGCATCTGACCACTTCCTCAAATGCCCTCATAGCATCTTTCCTGTTGACCTGGCTTCTTTTTAATGATACTAGTCTTATCAGCAAGTTAACTCTTTGGTTCCAACTTTATACATGCTTCCTTTCTGGAAAACCTGCAATTTCTCCACATTTTTTGGCTTTTCTGTTTGTTTCTGATTTTCACTGTTGACCTGGCTAAAAGACACCAGCAGTGGTTGATCCATGATGGATGGGTAGGGGATGACAGCTAGGATGAGTGTCTCTGAATCAGTGGTAGTTGCCCTTAGGTGGGGGTGAAAAATAAAATCTGATATGGGAAGGTAAATGAAAAAATAATCTAACAGGGCTAAAATCCAGCATTTAAATGGTGAATGAGGAGGACCCAGGCCACTCCTGGAGCACAATGCCTCACCCCAGACCCCAGATCTTTTCCCCAGATAGCACAGTATACATGCTATCTGGGGAAAAGATCAGACTGAGGGAGTGAGCCAACCCTTCAGTGAAAACCTGGCAGAAAGAGCAGACTCAGAGTCATGCTGTCCTCCATCCTGGGCAAGGCGTCCCAGGGACTCAAAGAATCTGAAAACAGAACAGGGTAGAATTTAACTGCCACGCACCCATGGACCCATCTGCAGGGCCAAGAGGTTGTGCTTCATTGGTGCAGGGCAGAAGGACACTGGGGAGAATGAAGGTTTCTCCAACATTGATAATGATAATAATAATGATAATGATAATGATAATGAAGAAGTAGGAGGAAGAGGAGGTGGAAGATGAAGAGGAGAAGAAGATCCACCTTTTCCTGCCACAAACAATGGGACTACTGTACCTGAAATGTTCAGCACCCTAACAATAATTGTCAGTGGTTTCCCACAGTAGAGGGCTCCAGCAACTCCTGGCTGAGAATAGCTAAAAGAATTGAAAGATGGTTCCAAGGTAATTATGTGGAGCAGAGTCACTAAAGAACTTGCTGGACCAGGAAAGAGTGAGTGCCCTTGCTCTGTTTCTGTGGGTAGGGCTGAAACAGACATCTGCAGTCAGAGGTGGGGAACACCACCTAGACCAGTGGCTTTTTGGCCATACAATACATAAAGAAAACCTGTGGAGGAAAGTCAAGAAGTCCATGATACCCCCCAAATCAATTAAGGTAATCAGATCAATGGAGGTCTGCAGAGGGCAAAACCCTAGCTCAAATTCAGGACATATTTTAGGAGAGAGCAACACTCCTCATCGCTTCTATCAAGCAATTGTCTGGCACACAGAGGGAATCTGCATGGGTACACGAAATCAGGGAGTGATGTCAGTGTAGAGGGAGGTGTGCAAAAGCTCTGGGTTAATGCTGTAAGGACTGTGTGAAGGATTTTGTTCTTATTCCTATAGTTATTTTGGTAATTGTACTTATTGTAGCACTGCTACTTTGTGGGATTTGGATCATCCTGGTTAGGTGTTTTTTGTTTTGTTTTGTTTTCATTCTTTTCTCTGTATTCATTTTTTTCTTTCTTTTGGTTCTTCTTTATTGGCATTGGTTCATTATTATACTTTAAATGTCAAGGGTTTTCTCTTTAACCTACTCAGGCTTTTAGTGTTTCTTCTCAATTATCTTTTGACTCTGGTCCCTGCTTTCTTCTTTATGCTCCTGTATTCCTCATTATCTTGCCTCTTGGCCTTACCCCTTCCCTCTCCATCTGTCTAATAGTGTAAATATAGCAGATGACTGGATAAGTGCGTCAGAGTATGAGTTAACTGATGCTATAAACAGTACCATTTAAGGGCATGTTAGGGTAATCCTTAAAATGGGGCTTAGAGGATCCAAACACAATTACTTATAAACATATTAACAGGTACCAACAATCTCACAGCCTCCCTCAATTACTAAATACATTTCCATTCATCTGCACATATTCTTCTGCCCACACAAATATTCTCTTAACCCCCAATGCTACCCCTTTATCCCAACTATAAAATAATTCCAACAGAATTTGACATCATGCCTACATTTTTTACCTATTGATATTTCTCTTGCCTTCTTTTTCTCTCACTAACATAATCCCTTTCTTTTCTCCCTTTTCTCCACTTCCTACCACTCTCCAAATCCAAGAAGAACCACAAAGGGCAGTACAATATAGTCTTTAAGAGGTATTGACAAAATGGTCAAATTATCAAAACAAATTTTGATATTTATGATTGATAGTTCTGTTGACACTGTTCTAACCAGTAGAAATTCTCTCCTTACAAAACAGTGACAGTATTCAACCCAATTAAATTGAATGTGTTGAAATGATAGACAATATTGCTGGGAAAATAAAGGTAAGAAAACTGAAAACAGAACCTAATTAAAGAGATCCAGATCTCAACAACAAACTCTCTTCACCCTATGTGACCTCAAACCTCAGGACCCTTCAAAAATAGGAACATGAAAAACTAAGGCAATAAAATACCTCCCAAAGACTTCCAAATCTCACAAAGCAGATCCAAGGGGCACTGATAGAGAGGAAAGTAAAAACCAGATAGTCAAGCTATATGATTAAAGAAGAAATAAAGAAATTCAGCGAGTTCAAAGAGGACATAGCTCCCAAAATAGAGGAACTAGCATACAAATTGACCATTGTGGATATGGCAGAAACAAATAAAAAACTGGAAGTGCTGACCGAAATGTTCAAAACTTACCAAAGATATAGACTCCATGAAAACATGCCAAATAGAAATCCCAGAGATAAATTACTCTATTGAATTCATAAGCAGAAGAAATGAACAATGTGAAGAAAGGGTTTTAGAAATCAAGGACAAAATGCAAATTTATGGCAATTTACTCAGAGAACCCTTAAAAATGATAGATGGAAAAAGAAAAATTCATCCAATAATTTTTAATAAATGATGTAAAGAAGACTGATCTAAAACTAAATGGAGTTAAAGAGAAATTATACACAGGACACATGGAATAAAATTCTGTTTACAGAAAACATAGCAGAAAAATTTCCAAATATAGGAAAGAACTCACGATACAGACCAATGAGACAGAAATTCAAATTTCTATGATGAAATAGGAAGCTCCCCATGACACACTATAGTCAAAATCCTAGATGCTTAAAATAAAGACAGAATCCTAGAAGTTATCAGACAAAAGCAAAAAATCATGCATAAACATAAACACATTAGGATGACCATAGACTTCTCAAGGCAAAATTTAATGGCCAGGAGATCTTGGAGTGAAGCGTTTCAAGTCCTAAAAGAAAACAACTGCTAACCCAGACTAATATATCCTGCAAAGCTATCTTTCAAATTTGATGGAGAAATAAGAACATTTTGTGACAAAGAACACTTTAAGAGATACATGAACACCATATCAACAATACTAAAAGTACTCAAGAATATCAAGACAAAGAAAATATAGCCAGAAATTTCAAAAAGTTAGATGCATCAAGCAAGGCGAGTAGTTAAATAAAAAAGGAAAAATTCAGAAGTCAACAACAGAAAAAGAATGTAATGACAGGAATAATTCAGTAGTTTTCAGTAATAACTCTCAATGTAAATGGCCTTAACTCTATAATTACAAGACACAGATTGTCAGACTGGATCAAAACACAAAATGCCACAGTCTGTCACATTCTAAAAATGCATCTAATCCAAAAAGAAATTCATAGATTAAAAATCAAATGATAAAAAAAATCAAATGATGGAGAGCAATATTTCATGCTCTGGGACCATAAAAGAAAGCAGGATTGGCAATTTCATTATCAGAACAAGTAAATTTTAAGCTAAAACTGATCATAAGTGGCAAAAATGTTACTATGTAATAGTTAATTGAACAATTCAACAGGAAGAGACAACAATTGTGAATGGATATGGACCAAGTACCAGGGCACTTACCTTTATAAAAGAAATCCTGCTGGACATAAAAGATCAGACAAACACCAACACAACTGTAGTGGGTGATAATACTTCAATTTCACAGACAGAAAGATTAACTAAACAAAAAATTAACAAGAAATATCAGAGCCAAACCCACTTTTGAACAAATAGACTTAAGAGGTATCTAGAGTGTTCTACCTTATGACAAAGAATATACATTCTTCTCAGCAGCGCGTGGAACTTTCTCCAAAATAGACCACATACTAGTCCATAAAATCTGCTTGAATAAATACAAAAGAATCTAAATCATCTGCTACAAAATCATAGGACAATGAAAGAAGAAATCAATTGCAAAAAAAACCACAGAAAATTTACCAACAACAACTGGATATCAAAAAACATTCCTGAACACTCAGTATCTCACAGAAGAAATCAAGGAAGAAATTAAACAATTTCTAGAATTAAATGACAATGCCAATAAAACCTATGGGACATGATGAAAATAGTTCTAAGAGGGAGATTTGTTGCTGAGAATGCTTATGTTAGAAAAATGAAGTGAATTCAAATGATAACCTAATGATGCACTCAAGAAACTAAAAGAACAAAAAGAGGCAAAACTCATACCTACAACAAGGAGGGAAGTCATAAAGATGAAACTAGAAGTTAATAAAATTGAAACTAAAAAAATACAAAATATCATTGAAGCAAAGTGCTGGTTCTTTGAAAGAATAAAGAAAATAGACAAACTTCTAGCCAATCTTATGGAGAAAAAAAAAGCCCAAGTCAATGCAATTAAAAGGGAGAAAATCACAATGATCATTGTTGAAGTCCAGAAGATTATTAGTAATTACTTTGAGAACATATACACTAATAAGCTGGAAATTCAGAAGACATAGACAGATTCCTAGATATGTATGAATTACAGTTGAACCAAGAAGACATAAAAATGCTGAACAATCCAATACCAGGTAATGAAGTTGTAAAAACCAAACGAAGACAAACAAAAAATTTACCAATTAAGAAAAGCCCGTGACTGTGGGATTCACTGCTGAATTCTGCAAGAACTTCAGGGACAATAAAATGCCGATAGTCCTCAAACTCTTTAAGGAAACTGAAAGAGGAGTACTTCCAAACTCATCCTGCAAGGTACCATTAACCTGATTCCAAAGCCAGACACAACTAAGACAAACAAACAACAAAACTAGGGTCCATTGTATTTAATGAACATACATGGAAATTTTCTCAATGAGGTTGCTGGCAAACAGAATGCAATAAATCATCAAGAATGTCATATAGTATGACCAAGTAGGCTTCATTCCAGACATGCAAGGATGGTTCAACATATGCAAATAAATAAATGTAATATAGCACATAAATAGAAGCAAGGACTAAAATCACATGATTGTTTTTTGGGAGGAGGTGCTGGGGCTTGAACTCAAGGCCTTACACTTGCTAAGCAAGCACTCTACCACTTGAACTAAATCCCCAAGCCTAAAATCACACGATCTTCCCAGTAGATGCAGAAAAAGTCTTTGACAAAATCCAACATCCGTTCATGATTTAAAAAAAAAAAAAACCCAACCCAAAAATGGGCATCTGAAATGAATAAACATTTCTCAGATGAAGAAATAAAAGTGGCAAATAAATAAATGAAAAAGTATTCAACATCACTGATCATCTGAGAGATGCAAATCAAAACAAATCTAAGATTCCATCTTGCTCCAGAAAGAACAGCTATTATCAAGAAATCAATCAATAACAAATGCTGGCTGGGCTACAGGGAAAAAGGAAGCCTCCTCCACTGTTGGTGAGAATGTGGAAATCAGTGTGGCAATTCCTCAGAAAAGTACAACTAGAGGTTCCATTTGACCCAGCTATTCCTCTGCTTGGTATATTCCCAGAAGAATTAAAATCATTGTACTGCAGTGATATATGCACAACCACGCTCATAGCAGCACAATTTGTAGTAGCTAAGTCTTAGAAACAATCTAAGTGCCCAACAACTAATGAATGGCTAAAGAAGATGTGGTTTTTCTACATAAAGGAGTATTACTTTGTCATAAAAAGGATAAACTAGAGACATTTGTAGGTAAATGGATGCACCTTGAGAACATACTCTTAAGTGAAATAAATCAGACATCCATGAGTACACATTGAATTGTTTCTCTGATATGAGAAACCATAAAAGTAAATAAGGACAAAGAGGTATAATAGATATTGTGTGGAGGGAACATAATATTCAGAAGAGAGGAAAACTAGAAGGGAGAGGGGGGAAAAGAAGGAAAGGAAAAAGGAAAGAAAGAGGAAAGGGAAAAAATGGAAAAATGTAAATAAACCCACTGTAAATAGAGAAGAGGGGGCAGCAGAAGGGAGGGAGGGAGGAAACAAGATACATCATGTACAGGTACAAAATAATCATGATGAAAGTGATCATTATGTATACAATGTACCAATACATGGTCTTGGTTTAAAAAAACAAAAACAAAAAACAAAACAAAAAAAAACCAAAAAGAAAAAAAAAACCCTGAAGATAATAGGTATAGATGGACTCTATCCAAATCTGGTAAAAGCCATTTATGACAAACTATTGTAATAATATTAAATGGGAAAACATAATATTAAATGGAGAAAATGAAAAAAATTTTCTTTAAAATCAGGAACAAGAAATGGATATTGACTATCACCATTCTTGTTTAATATACTACTCAAAATATTAGCAAGAGCAAGCAGGTATTAAAAAAATAAAAGAAATATATATATGAAGAGAAGTAAATTATCACTATTTGCAGATGACATAACCCTTTACATAGAAGACTCAAAAAATTTGACAAAAGTCTTCTAGATTAATAACTAAATTCAACTATATAGCAAGTTACAAAATCAACATGTAAAAATCAATAGCATTACTGTACACCGACAATGAACCAATAGAAATAAATTAGAAAAACAATTCCATTCGCAATAACAGAAATAATTACTTTAAGATCATGAAACACAGTATATTAACTATTGTTATTCTCTATTTTGTTATGAAATTTTGCTTCATTTTTTATAGAAGTGATTTTTGTCATTTTCTTTATTAATACCTACTTGTATTACATTAAATTAAAAAAATTATGTATTAATCTAACCAAGTGAATGAAAGATCTCTACAATAAAAAGTATAGCACTCTAAAAAGGAAATTGAAGAGGACATAAAATAGAAAGCCATCCCCTATTCCTGAATAAGCAGAATCAATATTGCCAACATAGCCATACTTCCAAAAACTGATATATAGATTTAAGGCCATCCCAACCAAAATACCAAAGACATTCCTCACAGAACTAGAGAAAAGAATCCTAAAATTCATACAAAACTAGAAGAGACTCAGAATAGCAAAAACAATCCTAGGTAACAGGAACAAATCAAGAGGCATCACAAAAAAAAAAAAAAAGAGGCATCACAACCCAGATTCTAAGTTATACTATAAAAATTTAGTGATGAAAACAACATGGAACTGGTATAAAAACAGACATATGGACCAATGTATTTAAAATATCTGACACAGAAACAACCCCAGACACATTGGCTACCAGATCTTTGATAAAGCAGCCAAACATTTACACAGTAGGAAAGACAACCTCTTCAGCAAATGGTGTTGAGAAAATAGGCTATCTACATTCAGAAGACTGAAGCTAGATCTGTATCTCTCACTAGAACTAAAATCACTAGAACAATGGTTCGAAGATATAAAGTTACAACAGAAGCACTTAAGGTAGGTAAAACTCTTAATTACATAAGTATAGGTAAAGATTTTCTGAACAGAATCCCAGTTGTACAAGAAGTGAGATTAAAAAATCAACAAATGGGATTATACCAAATTTAGAAAGTTTCTGCACAACAAAAGAAACAATAGTGTGAAGACACGATCTACAGAATGGGAAAAATTTTTGCCAGCTACTCCTCTAGAGGATTCATATGTAGGATATTTATTATGTAGAATACATATGTAGAATAAAAACTCACAAACAAATTAGACACCCCCAAATAAAAAAGACCCAATCAAAATAATGACAACTTAAATAAATAGACATTTTCATAGGAAGAAGTATAAATGTCCAATAAATACATGGAAAAATGTTCAACATTGCTGATCATTAGAGAAATGTAAATTAAATAAAACTGAGATTTCATCTTACTTTAGAAAGAATGGTAATTAACAAGAAATCAAATAAATGCTAGTGATGCTGCAGGGGAAAAGGAATCAGTCTACATTGTTTGTGGGAATGTAAAATAATACAATCACTATGGAAATCAATATAGCATTTCCTTAAAAATCATAAAATACCCCAGCATGCCCCCCGCCAACTGTAAAATAGAAGTTTCATTCAACCCAGCTCTTCCCCTTCCAGGCATTTCCCCTAAACTGTTCAAAGGACATCATATTACAGTGATACATGCACACCCATATCTACAGAAGCACAATTCGTAATAGCTACATCTTGCAAGTAGCCTATAGGTCCACTAACATAGGAACAGATAAAGAAAATGTGATATTAATACAAAATAGAGTACTATTCCACTATCAAGAAGAATAAATTTGAATAATTTGTAGAAAAATATATGTGCCTTGAATCAGTAATTATAAGTAAAATAAATCAGACACACAGCTTAAAAATTGTATGAATTCTCTTATATAGGAAACCCAAAGTATAAATAAATCAAGAGCAAAAGTAAAGATAGACAATAAGGAATAAGGGGACAGACCTTTGGCAATTGGGAAGGGGACTAAGAGGCATTGGGAGGGGAGAGAGGAGGTAGAAAAGGGGATGTAAAAAAATTAAGATGTTAAAAAAGAACTCTGCTACATCCCTGCCACTGCCTGAACATTGTGCTGCCCTGACATTTTCTCTGTCAGATCAATTAGTCAGTTACCTTTAAATTCATGTAAAGTCTTAGGATATGGGAAAAAAATTTAAAAGCCCACTGTCAGAATATAAAACAAAGGGTTTCTGTTCCAAGTCCTAAAGGATTACTCATTCCCATCTGAAACTTCATGAGCCTGACCTGTACTGTCCACATTCCAATCAGCATTCTAATCTTTTGAGCACCAACCCGTACTACCCATCAAGCTATGCTTACAACATTCTAGGACTTTTCTAGCCTGCATCTCCAAATTTTTCCCAATTCCATTTGCAAACCATTTCTAAATATTTATGAACTACATGGTCAGGAATAGTCATTTGAATAACTCCACTTCTCTAATATTAGTCAGCTTTCCTGTTCCAGTCACAAAATGCCTGACACCTGCAACTGAAAGGATTAGAGATTTATTTGCCTCCTGATTTTGGGGAGTTCAGTATACAGTCACCTGCATCCAAGGCAGAAGCATCACGGCAGAAAGGCCTGGAGAAGGGAAGCTGCTCAATCCATAGCAATTAGGAAGTAGGGCGTGTATGTGAGACATTGGGGAGACATTTTAGTGTGAACTATAGCATTCAGATTAAGTGTTCTTAACACACATACACAGACACACACACACACACAACTACATACACATAACTTTTCAACTTTTTGGAAGTTATAGATACGTTTATTGCCTGGATTGTGGTTAGGTTTCACAGATGCATGCCTATGCCCAAATACATTAGACAATGCAGTTTTGTATATACCAATTATATCTCAATAAAACTGTTTTTAAAATATTATACAACCTCGTGAGGGGGGTTTGTCAAGTTTCCACTAGGCTAGGATGAACAATTATTTCCCAGAATGCCTTTTCCTATGTGTTCTATTAGAATGGGCCATAAGAGAAAAAAATATTTTGACTATGATCTAGTGAGATCTGGGGAATAGAAGCAAAGTAGCAGATAGTATAGCTCACAAATAGATTACTGATCTGTTGACTTACCTTGTTAGCATTAGGCAGAGGTTGGTCATGCAAATGCTCCCTATTCCCTGGACACTCCTGCTTCTATGGTTCTTGAGTCATTTTCTCAGTGAAGGCTCATGGCTTATGTATAACACTGGTACCAGAAGTTCACTACAACAAGAATACACACATAAGCCAGTCAGTCGTTACAGGCTTCAGTCTGAACTGTAGGCTCCGCCAACTTACACCCATGTCTGTTTCCAAGTGGCTTACTCTTTGAGCTTCACAGAACTTACAGTTCCACAATGAGAAGCATCAGTTATGAAGTCAACAACCTTAGAACTAACTGCTTGACCAGCTCCAACAAACCTCTGTAAAAATTCTGTGTATATGGTGGGCCTCTGTGTGTGTTTGTAAATGTACATAGACATATGTGTGTGTATGTGTGTTCCTGCTTTGCTTTGCTAATTGAACTCTACTGCTACACAACTGGGTACAGAGAGTCTTTAGGAACAAAATCTTTAGGATAATTTGTTCACCTTGGTCCTGGGTTTTCTAGAATTGCCTCTCTGATCTAATTAGATTTAAAGGCATAAATGACCCGGTTCCAGATACTGTTGGGGCTTTAGTAACCCATGACATGTAGTAGCAGAAACATTTAGATATTTTAAATCAAATGCCTATAAAAGGCAAAGCCCTTGTTCATTAAATGTTTGCTATCTTAGTGCATTTTAGTTAAAATGGTGATTATAATGGGACTGATTTATTGCTCCCAACAGTTTCAGAGGTCTTGGGAAAATAAAATGAGGAGCTCAGGGTCTTAAATTCCCAGATCATTGTCTGCATTAAGGATGGGAAAGCTTTTATGGCTGATTTTAAATAAATCTTTGTCTTCTGGAGCCACAGAACTGAGATTTATGAAAAGCAAGCCAAGATGCTTTTGTGTTGGCTTACAACACAAAATGCATCCTCAAACTTGTAGCCACTTTTTTTTTTGAAAGGATGTCAACTGGGAATGAATGAAATTCTGAAAATTGTCATGGGAACATAAGGCAAGATTCTGATCAAAAGGGGTACTTCAACTGCAAAATATCCTCTGAACCATCTTTGCCAGTAGAAAGAGTTCTTCCAACATAGTGAGAAGGTTGGTCTCCCTTTCTACAAAGGACCTGCAGTGGCTAATTGTGCCCCAACTGTGAGGAACTAAATGTGATCCATGAAAAGTTGCAATACTAGTTGAAAGGATGGTACTGTATCACTAATTTATACCAATTGAAATCAATGGACTCAGAATATATAAGTGATTATTAAAACCCATTAGTTAAAAGATACATAGCCCCATCTTTAAAAATAGGCAAAGTATCTGAAGTGATCTTTATCCAAAGAAATCATACAAGTGGTCAACAAGCACATGAGAAAATACTCAATATAATTCATCATTAAGGAAATGAGATACTAGATCGTAAGGTGGCTAAGAGTCAAATAATGAGCCCTGGCAATGACTTGAAAAAATCAGAACCTCCGTGTAGAGAGTGGGTGAGTGATGAGCCAGGGCTGGGGATGGTGTGGTAGATGAAATTGTGGAATGGGGACTGATGGTAAATAGGTTCAGGTTTCTTTCTGGTGCTATGGAAATACCCCAAAATAGTGGTGCGAGTGCCATAAACTAAATGAATACACATGCGCAATCAAAAACACTGAATTGTACAACTTAAAAATAATGGATTTCATGGTCTATGAATTATATTTCAATAAAGCTGCCCAAAGAGAAGATTTAGAAACATTAGAATGTTAGTGTGGATTTATCTTGAGAGGTCTCTTCTGTTAAAACTGAAAAGACAAATCTTTTATCGCAGCTCTGTGAAATAAATTCATGAGGAGAATTCCAGCATCTTTGAAGATTCATTTGTCTCTCTCCTCCCTAAATCAGGAATTACAAGGGAATCACTACACTGAAGTGGACTCTAATGAGCAGGAAAAATGGTATTCTAGGGTGGTAGGAGTCAAATGATGGCATTCAAATGAAAAAGGCAGGTCCCATGGAGAGAGTCAGTGCTGCCAAAGAAAATAATATGCAATGACAAATGACCCTCTTTTCCCTCATGCAAGGTGTTTCACAGCTATCTGCCATGATGAGAGGTTAGAGTAAAGAAAAATATTCAGATATGGAGGATTTGTAGACATTGTCTCCAAACTGACTGTACTTCCTCTGGCAACCAGAGTGAGAAATTACTAAGATCAGACAGTCCATGTTGTCTTGGCTTGAGCATCTCACAGTGTGCCCACCTTACAAGTATTTTCCTGGGTTCAGATGGATAATCTAAGCATATGTACAACAACTTGCAGAATTTTTGTGTTACTTGACCATGGAATAAGTGAGGGCTATGACTGAGAACAAGCTGGAGGCCCCTGGAACTGCCTGTATGTGTGAAAAGAGAAATCCAAACCAATGCCGCACTTCTGAAAGAACTCCAAGACCATCAAGACTTGAAAGATACAGGGGTAGGATTCCGTTCTTCTCACCTATTTTGCCTGCATAGAAAACAGATGGATATCAGCGCATGAAAGAAGAGTACTGAAAACTCAGTCAGGTAGTGACTCCAGGTGCAGCTGTTGTTCCAGATGAAGTTTCTTTGCTAGAGGACTTTAGAGTAACTCTTTGTTATCTGGTACAGCCATTATTTAGTAAGTGTGTTTTACCTCCATGCCAGGCAAGTTTGCAGGGAGAATTTAGCTTAGAGCCCGCTTATGAAGAGGCCTTGGACTAAGAAAAGTCCTTGCATTTTTAAAGAGATAAGACAAACAAGCAAAGAATATGGACACAATCCATATGTGGTCTCTAAAGATTGTATTATTTATTGTCTCGCCCTTTACAGAAAATAGTTGCTGACCCCTGGTGGCCACTTAAGGAAAATATTTCTATATTATGTTTTACACTGGGAGGACTTTCTGTGTAAATTTTACTGAAACTTGGGACCTGAGTAAAAGGAAACTTTGGGAGATAATTTTTTTTGGGGGGGTGATGGGGATTGAACTCAAGACCTTGGGCTTACTAGGCAAGCAGTCTACCACTTGAGCTAAATCCCCAACCCCCTAGAAGATAATTTTTAGCCACTTACATGTACATTGGACAGCTTTACTTCGCGGAGGTCTTTGTCTTCCTTTCACGGGTTGTTGGAGCCTGTAAACTTTAAGACAGCTCCAGTTTGTAGATCTGGAGAGAAGGGTAGTGTCTTTTGCCTAGAGAGAAGTACGTACACTCCAGAGGGTCAGAATAAGTGCTCTGGATAACTGCTGAGGAGCACAAGTTTTCTCCCTCCTTTCAGGAGAGAGCTGGAAAGCATGTATAAGCACCTAGATTCGTTTTTGCAGGTTTCTTGCCTTTAGTACGAGTTCCATATGTGAAGGATGGTATCACGCTTTCATCATGTGGCCACAGTGTAAGAATCTGGGCAGAAAGGAACCATGAAATTGTTGTTTGATGTGAAGTAAATAATGATTAATCCATTCTGCTTTAGAACCTCTTGGAAACATCAGGAAAAACATTAATAAATATGTATATGTAAATAAAAGGCCAAGACTGCTGCTTTATACCTATTACTAAAGACTACAAGAAAATGTTTGCTATAGCTGGCAAAGCCAGCAATATTTCTTCACTAGCTTCCTTCAGGAATGTATCAGTTTTCCAGTCCTCTACTACAATCTAGCCCAAAAAACCCTTTTGTTCTCAGGATCTCACAGTGGCATATGACACTGATGATTATATCAGTTTCTAGGGCTACCATAAGAAAGTCCACAGACTCAGTGGCCTAAGCAACAAAAATTTATTTTCTCACAATTTTGGAGGCTAGAAGTCCATGATCAAGAGTTTGGCAGAGGTGGTCCCTTGTAAAAACCTCTCTCTTGCCTTGTAGGTGCCACCTTCTTGTGTCTTCAGATTATTCCCTCCACAAGTATCTGTGTTCAGATTTCTTCAGCTCCAAGGACACTAGTCCTATTGGGCCAGGTCCCATGTTGATGACTTCATTTTAACTTACTTACTTCTTTAAAAGACCTATCTCCAAATATAATCACATTCGGAGATATTGGGGATTTAGACAACAACATATACATGGAGGGAGGCATTGAACTTGTGTGCAGAAATTAGTAACTACCTCGGGCACTGTGCATCTGAAAGTAGGAAATAAAACTCGTTAAGAATTGAGAAGGCTTTCATCTTGATGAAATGGTCCAGTGGCCTGCAGGGGCAAGTAAGGGGCATGTAAAAGTACTGCTTGCAATATGAAGGTCAAGTTGTGGCCTCTGGCCCCTACCACTGAGAAAGGTGAATGAATATTTAATAAATGGCAGAGTCAACACATACCTCATTTGTGAACACTACTGCAAACTATTTGCCAAGTGACCCCAAAACGTGCCAGTTTTGAGAGGGGCTTTTATCAAAAAAAGTCCTAAAACAGTATAAGGCTACATGCAGCGTGATCTGGCAGATGTGATGGTGTTCATCTCATGGCCAGCAGAGATGTTCTTTAGCGCTTCGGGAAAGTTGATCAGTGTACGATAGTGTGAACACTCAGGATTTTGGGACAAGCCATACCATCTTTTATTGATATGCCTTCATTTTCAGAGAAACAGTTTTCCACTTGCTCTTCGACATTAGCATTGAATGCTTGAACCTGAGCTACCAGCTCGCCATGTGAACTAACCTTTCCATCATTAACTAGGAGTTGGCTGATCCAGCAGGCCATAAATTTGGACAGGCACACTGACACTCCATCTTTGAAAGGAAGTAGCATATATGGAGCAGGTCTTGACTAGGGCTTGAGGGAGCAAGAAAACTGCATAAGGAAGAACCCTAGATGTTTCTGACCTCTACATTTGTTGCATTACCTTCACTCCTGGCATGGCAACTTGCTGACAAGTTATCCAGCAGAGAAAGAACTTGGATGCGGTCTACGCATGGTTGTGTACACTGTGAGGTACCACTCAAAGTGGGCAGCTGCAGCACTAATCCCCAGTCCAGCATGTTCCTGAGGAGAGTGAGAAGGAAAAACCTTCCAGTGAGCAGAACTTCAAGAAGTGCACCGGGTTGCTCATTTTGCCTGGAATCATTCCAGATATGAATCATGAACATCTGGTAACAGTATGGCAGGATGTTTCATCACAATGAAGGGAAATGACTAGACGATTGTGGCAAGGAGGTCTAGGGAAGAGAATGAGATCAGGATTCTCCAATCTTCACAGAGTGTGAACATTTTTTATCAGAATGCTAAGCAATGGATGATTTCAGGAAACATAATAACAATCAGGTAGATAATAGAATCCATTCTGAGTATAATAGTGTCTTCGTTGCTTTTATCAACTGGAATGTAGGGGCATTATGCATTTAGTCATGGACTTCCCTTTACTAAGGCCCATTCCAGGTGTAGCCAGTGCCAAGTGTTCATCGGTCAGTAGAAAAGGCCAACAATATATCTTCAATATGACACCATTTCTTGAAGGAATCAGCCAGTGTTCTGATGGCTGGTAGTTCCTATTGAACCTTTCTATCACAGAAAGAGCTACCCATAAGAAAAACACTGGGGTAGACATTTTGAATATAGTATGACCTTCCCTGCCTGCAATGCTTCTGCCAAAACTATCATTGCAGATTTATAGAATGATTCATCAAGCATCACTTCTGACCATGGAACTCATTTCACCTCAAATGAAATATAGTAGTTGGCCTGTCAACTTATTAACCTTGCAACATCCCCTCACGCCCTAATGCAGCTGGTTTGACAGAACAGAGAAAGGGCATTTTGAAGACAGAAGTATAGCCACAGACTACACCAGGCCCTGTAAGGCTGGGTGGAAACAACTTGTGAATCTTGGACAAAATGCTCCAAGACAAGGTATATCAGGGTCCAAAGTGAAGTGCTGTTTCATTTATAGTAAGGATTCCTGAATTTAAGAATCAAGGGGTGGGGGTTGGGGATTTAGCTCAAGTGGTAGAGCGCTTGCCTAGCAAGCACAAGGCCCTGAGTTCAATCCCCAGCACCAAAAAAGAATCAGGGGGCATGGAAATGAGAAGAGTGCACCTTTAATTAGTGTCCCTCATGATTTGTGAACAAAATTCTTCCTTCTTGTTCCTGTAAGGTTAGGCTGTGCTTGTGGTGCTTGTGGAGAAGTGTGATTCTAAAGAGCGATCCTTCCCTTAGAGCTATATGGGCATTTGAATCAACAGGCAAAGAAGGGATTATCTTTCTGGGAACCATTAAGAAGAAATTGGTGTCTTCCTGTACCAGGAGTGAAGAGTGTGTCCAGAATACTAGATGTGCCCTAAGGTTCCTCTGAGCACTCAAATATTCTGCGAGTATAGTCTGTGGAAAACTACACAATACAATTAAAGTAGAACCTTTCAGGAAAAGATTTTCATCACTCCATTAGGCAAGGATGGTGACTAAGGTAGGGGTTCCCGAGGACAAAGAGAAGGGAAGTAAAAAATGGCAGTTATAAGTACCAGTTACAACACTATGACAGTGGTGGTAGAAAAAAGAAAGACTGTAATAGGAATGAGTATCTGTTCTGTAGTGTAATGTGTGTCTACACACATACACACACATTACATATACTATATATAGTATATATTTATTATATATACAAATGAATATATTCATATATGTCAGGTGTGGTTGAAATAGATAGTAAATGCTTAAATAAAAAACATTTATTACAGTAAAAAAAATTGCCATTAATCCCCCTCAAAATAGTCCCTTTCACTTTGAACACACTTATCCCATCATTCTTGCCATTTTCTGAAGCAGTTGTGGAAGTCTTTCGTGAGTATCTTTACAGTGTATGATAATGGTGAATGCTACTGTTGAGTAAATCCAACAGAAAGGTAGGTCTGGAAAAATATTACTGTGGTCACGGCCAACTAGATATGGGGGGCGTATGACAGAAGCTTGGCAAGCCACTGGATGACGCAGGTATTCTGAAATGGGGGAAGCAAATGTAGCCAGATGCAAAGAATCAACCTGAAGAAGAAGTCCACTAAATTGAGTTTAATACCGAGGTGGATGAGAAAGGTCAGCAGGACCAATGACAGTCTGCAGCACCTCTTACACCCTTTGCCCTTTGAACATGCCCTCTCGGGAGTGGTTTTCACACCCTAAGGGAAGGAGCCAGTGTTGCAGCACTTGGACTCCTGGAACAGACTCCTTATATACGCTCCCTACCACCTGGAAGAGGGAACTCAGCTTGGGAGATACCTGGGCTTAAGGCCTCAGAGAGCCATGGACTGTAACCAGTGAAAAGTGGAGGGGAAAGGGAGGACCAGCAGCACTAATACAGAAAATCCTTCCCCTCCATCATCCATATAAAGACCAGAGTACCTGAGTCCCTGATATCCACCACCTAGCACTCTGTGTCGGCAAGGGAAACTCCCAACCCCAGCAGAGCGTGGCTGAGCACCGTGAGCCCCAGGCAGCACAGAGCTCAGCAGTGGAGAGCTGCAGACTGTAACCAAGAAGGCTAGGAGGAGAAAGAGACAGCAGTGCCACGACAGACCAGGCCCTCCCCTATTATTTTCCCAAATGGCGAAAGTCTGAAGTCAGCAGGACGTGCTATCCAGTGCCCACAAACTGTTTCTTACAAGGGAGCCCACCTTCCTCCCGTGGAGGGCCCCCGATTCGCCAGAGCAATAGCAGAACTCACAGGTGGGGAGGATTGGGCCGCAGCCAGAGAGACACAGGAGAGAAAGGAAGATATGGCAGTGCCAGCCCAGGCCAGAGACTCCACTATTGCTCTCCTAAACACTGGGGACTCACTGTTTGATGCCAACAGGGGACCTGCTAGGTGCCCAAGACCTCTAGATGCCAATGAGATTGCACACGGCACTTGTGACATCTTTGCAGAGCGCAGAGAAGGAGACCTGGAGGAAGAGTCACACAGACTCGGTTTAGCTATAGGACAAAACACAACAAGCTCAAGTGAAACCCTGTAGAAATATATACATACGTATATATTTATATGTCTATGTACATACATATATATTCACATACACATATAAAGTGTCTGTAAGTCTGAAAAAGATACTAAGAATTAACTAGTACTTTAATATAAATAGTACCTTTAATATACACCAGACAAGGCAACTCTCCCCAGAATTGT
Organism: Hystrix cristata; assembly: GCA_004026905.1. Taxonomy (NCBI): domain Eukaryota; kingdom Metazoa; phylum Chordata; class Mammalia; order Rodentia; family Hystricidae; genus Hystrix; species Hystrix cristata. The sequence continues at coordinate 93,130 of PVJO010001344.1, forward strand.
AGAGGGGACCAAAATACAAGCTAAATATCAGTATATTCACAGTATTCAATCTTCTCATTGCTTCCTTCAATCTCCAACTACACTTCTCTGCCTCTGCATCCCTTCTTTCACTTCCACAAATATTCTCTCAGGTCACCTTTAACTCAAGATATACAAATAGAACCAAAAGAGACTGATCGTCCTTCTTTCCCCAAATCATTGTCATTTCTTTTTTCTTGTCTCTGATTGACACCCTTCCTTTTTCTCTTCCTTTTTCCTCTCCTCCACTGACTATATTCCAGTTTATCTGTAATTAAAAATATACTACAATCTAAGAGGGTCAGTAATAAAAGGGTAAGGTTTTAAAACACGTTTTAATGCACATGAGAAATATATGGTTGGATCTGTTAAAGTTGATATAAATGATAGGTATTCTGTCCTTAAAAAAAATGAATGAATAAAGACAAAGTGGTATTTATAGATAATAGAGTACTATTCTGCCATAAAGAAGGATAGACTTGATGCATTTGTAGGAAAATAGATGTACCTTGAGACCATAACAGTAAATGAAATAAATCTGACACACAAGCTTAAATATCACATGGTTTCTTTTTTATGAGAAGCTCAAAATATAAATAAAGAGCAAAATAAAAGAAAGATAATAAAAAGTAGGGTGATAAATCTTTTTTCAAATGGAAAGGGAATCAAGAGATGGAGGGAAGAAGGAGGGAAGGCAAAGGGGAAGAAAAACAGAATTAAAATGCCTTATGTATATGTACTGACTCACCACAGGGAATGCAATGATTTTATAGTGCAAACATGTACAAACAAAAAAATAACTGAAACAAGAACAATAATGAAATTGCTACATTTAAGAAAAGCAAAGTGACTGGGCCTGATTCTGATCCTATTAAATTGAATAGGTGGAAGAATTAGATAAGCACTAAGAAATAACCAAGGCCAAGACAACATCACTGGTAAGCAGATATTAAGTAAACAGATCTCCATAATAGCAACAAAGTCACTTCATTTTAATCAATCACCAGTCCTCAGCAAGGGAAGAAAAAGAAAGAGAGAAAGAATAAAACATACATGAGAAAACAGGCAACAAAATGACTCCAAAAATCCCTTACTCCCCCAAAGATAGAGAAATAAGGTTGTTTCATGACAAAGAACATTTTAAGAAATGAAAGACCATCAAACTAGCATACCAAAAAATTCTGAAGAATAATCTAGACAGAGACAATGAAGCCAGTGATGCCAAAGAGTCTAAGCATCAATCAAGTGAGCTGTTAAGCAAAAGAGAACAATAAAAAAAATTAGCAATAGGATAATAACACAATTACAGGAATAAGTAAATACCTTTCAGTAATAACTCTCAAGTAAATGGTTTCATCTACCCAACCAAAATACACAGAAGATAAGACTGGATAAAGGAACAAAACATAATGGTATGCAATATGCAAGAGACATATTTAATTCAAAAAAAAATTTATGGACTAAAAATCAAAAGATGGAAAACAATATCCCATGCAACAGGGGCCTGACAGCAAGCAGGACTAGCTGTCCTACCTTCAGACAGATAAAGTGGACTTCAAGTTAAAACTGACCAGAAGAAGGTCACTATATATCAGTTAAGGGAACAATTCATCAGGAAGACCTAACAACTGGAAATATATACACACCAAGTACTGTCACACTCTACTTCATAAAACAATCATTACTGTACATAACATATCGGATAAACATCAACACAATCGCAGTGGAGACTTAAATAACCCATTACCACAAACAGATCAAATAGACAAAAACAACAACAACAACAACAAAGAAATGATAAAATTGAATCACACCCTTGAACACAATGGACTTGATAGATATCTACAGAGTATTCTATCCAACAACCACAGAATACATATTCATCTCTGAAGCACATGTAACTTTCTCCAAAATAGACCAAAGATTACCACATAAAGCATGCTTAAATTAATATCAAAGAATCAAAATATCTCACACATATTATCAGTTATAGTGCAATGAAACTAGAAACCAATGGCAAAAGAAAAAACAGAAATTATGAAAAGCATGAAGATTAAAAAACACATTCATCAATATCAAGTCACAGAAGAAATCAAAGAACAAACAAAACACCTCCTAGAATCAAATAGTAATACAAGTACAACATACCAGAATCTTTGGGACACTGTGAAAGTTGTCCTAAGAGGGAATTATATAGCTGTGAATGTCCACATCAGAAAAACAGAGTGAGCCCAAATAAATAACGTAATTATGCACCTCAAGGTCTTACAAAAACAAGACAATCTAAATACAAAGCTAGTAAAAGGAAGGCAATTGTAAAGATTAGAGTGGAAATTAATGAAGCTGAGACAAAAAAATAAAAGGAAATCAAGGAGCTTGTTCATCAAAAGGATAAACAAAATACACAAATTGTTAGTCAAACTTATTTAAAAAAAAGAAAGAGCAATATCAAAACAATTAGAAATAAAAAAGGTGAACCCACAATGGAAACCATGAAAATCCAGATTAATTACTAACTACTTTGAAAACCTATATTCCAATAAATTGGGGAATCTAGATAAAACAGGTAGATCATTAGACACATACAAATTTTCAAAAATGAAATAAGATTTAAAGATCCCAAAATCCAAGAAAAAAATCCTCAAAATGCAATAATAGGCAACAAATTTGAGGCAGTATTAAAAAGCCTACCAACAAGGAAAATCTAGGACCTAATGAATTTACTGCTGAATTCTACTCTATGAGAACCTCAGGAAAAAATCTAACAGCAACACTCCTCAAACTCTTTAAGAATATTGAAATGCAAGGAATTGTCTTAGTTACTTTTTTCATTACTGAGAAAATACCCAACACCCAAAGTTAAAGGAGGAAAGGTTTATTTCAGCTCACATTTTGTAGAAGATTCAGTCCATACTTGGCTGGCTGCAATGTAGGGCAGCATGGCACAGGGGCACTGCAGAGGAGAAACAGTCCATGGCAGGGCAGAAAGGAGGCAGTGAAGCAGCAGAGAAGCAAATCTCTCCTTCCCTTTTTTTTTTTTTTTTTGTGGTGCCGGGGATCGAACTCAGGCCCTTGTGCTTGCAAGGCAAGCACTCTAATCACTGAGCTAAATCCCCAGCCCTCTCCTTCCCTTTTAACCCATCCAGGTACAGGCCGTTTGGTGGTGCGCCTTCCCATTATCCACACCCAGAACTGTGCTAAATCAAGCAGCAGACTGATTGAGCACCACATCCCCTTAATCCCAGTAGCACAAACCTTAATCCAGTGAGCTCCAAAAAGCCCACCCTATGAGGCTTTGAGAGGATATCTGGATACAAGCTGTAACAGGAATACTGCTGAATTTATTCCTAGACATTATCATTACCTTGATTTTGAAACCAGACAAGGATGTAACAACAAACAACCCCCCCCGAAAAAAAAACCCCAGGCCAATCTCTTTAGTGAAGACAGAGGTAAAAATCCTCAACAAGATATTAACAAACAGAATGCAATAAATTATCAAAAAGATCACATATCGTGACCACGTAGGATTCATCTTAAGGATTCAAGGATGGTTAAACATATGCAGATAAATAAATGTAATATATTGCATAAGCAGAAGGAAGAACAAAATTCACAAATCATCTCAATAGAAGCAGAAAAATCCTTTGATAAAACATGGCATCCTTTATGATAAAAAAAACTTAAGAAAATTGAGATAGTAGAACCTATCTCAGTCTGATGAAAGTCACTTATGTCAAACCTACTGCCAATATCATATTAAAGAGAAAAAAATGAAAGCTTTTCATCTAAAAGCAGGAATAAGACAAAAGATGTTCCCTATCTTCACTCTGTAGAATAAAGTATGTAAAACTTTAGCTAGAGTGATCAGGCAAAAGAAAGAAATGAAAGGATTACATATAGGAAAATAATAAGTCACTGTCCTTATTCACAAATGACAGGATCCTTTAAATATAAGATCCAAGAAATTCTATCAAAGACTCCTAGAACTAATGAACAAATCCAGCAATGTAGCAAGATACAAAATGAACACACAAAAACCAGCAGGATTTCTGTACACTAATATCGAATCCACCAAGAAAGAAATTAAGAAAACAATACAATTCAAAAAAGATGAAAAAAAACCCAAAACAAAAAAGCTTCAAGAAATTATTTACAAATTAATCAAGGAAGTGAAAGAAGTTTATGGTTAAAACTATGACCCCCTGAAAAAGGAAAATGAAGAAGACACCAGAAAAGGAAAAGAAGAAACCTAATATATAGGTTTGATGCAATGCCAATCAAAGTATCAATACCATTTTACACAGAACCAGGAAAAACAATCCTAAAATGCATACGGAACCAGAAGAAACTCAGAATAGAAAAAGCAGTCCTGGCCAATAAGAACAAATCAGTAGGCATCACAATCCCAGATTTCAAGTATTACAAAGTTAAAAACAGTGTAGTACAGACACAAAAACAGACATATGGAGCAGTAGAATAGAATAGAGGATGCAGAAACAACTTAGGCACATTCAGCCATCTATCTTTAACAAAGTACCCAAAATCATATGTTGTAGGAAATGGTTTTGGGAAAACTAGATATAGACACTCAGAAGATGGAACTAGATTCATATCCGTCACCCTAAGCTAAAATAAAATAAAAATAGATGAAAGACCCAAATATTAGAAATATAAGGATTTAAAATATAAGACTAAGATCTGCTGAAAAATAAAATAGGTAAAACTTGTGAAGACACAGACATCAGCAAGGACTTTTTGACATAGAACCCCAATTGCACAAGAAATACCAAGCATCAACAAATGGTTCTGCAAAGTAAAAATTCTTCTGCACAGCAAGGGAAATAGCCAATTGAGTAAAGAGATAACCTACAGAATGGGAAAAAAGCTTGCTTTTTTGGGAAAAATGGGAAATTCTGCTTGCTCCTCTTCAGACAGAGGATTAATATCCAGAATATAAAAAGACTTAAAAAATTAGACTCCTCTCCAAAAAAAAAAAAAAGACCCTACCTGCTCCCACCACTTTGCATATTTAAAGTACTGTAGGAAATCCCTGTGTGTGTGTAGTTCATATCTGACAGTAGTTTTGCTTCAAAGATGCACTGTACTGGATTACTCGGCTGTCTTGCACACATATGACATTTTTCTGTTTTCTGTTTTCATGGACATGTGTAGTAGAAATGTTGCTTTGTTATAATTGACATATGGAAAAATATGATATTTTTGTGTGTATATGTGTGCAGTTACTCCTAAGCAACTGCCAATGAAGATAGTAGCCTATTTTTTTGTGTGGAGAATGTGTGATACATGTATTTATTGTCAGGTTTCGATTTTCTGAAAATTCTGTCTCATCATATCATTCATTGATTAAGTCAATCATTATTTCATTCAAACTCTTACTGAACATTGAGCCCAGGCAACACAATTTCAACATTTTAAAATGTCATTACGTTTTCAATAAATACATAAATTGATGTAATTCACCAGGAGTGCAATTCTGCACATTAAATACCAAATTTAAGTTTATATACAATGTACTTTGACATCAAGATAAAGGGAGAAATTAATGCTTGCAGGAGTCAGAGTATGCTTCAAAGAAGTGTTAATTTATTAATTAAGCTGGAATTTTGTGTTAAGATTAATGATACTATGATATATACTAAGCAGGAATAGTCAGCCATTATTTAAATACTTTCCTGAAAACGACAGAATAAAAGGAATGAAATTTCCAGTCTATGTTCATGGGTTCCAAATATAGTTTACTCATTTATATTAATTACAAAACCTATTATAAAGTCTTCATGAGACAATTTTGCTCACATCTTTTATGTGCATCTTTAATACCACGGTTTTCATCTCACATAAAATCCTCATGTATCTAGGTTGAGTACGGCACCTTTACAAATCCATGTATGATTCTACTACAGTACATTTTACTCAATGTATTCATGTGGATATTTCCTTCATATGTGATATTAAAATAATATCTGGGTGCATATTCAAGATATGAAAAACTAACACATTGCTTATTATATTTAATTTTCCTCCACCTTTATTCTGAAACTCTTCAAACCCATATAAAAGCTGCAAGAATGATTGATGACTCCAGGAGAAAAGTATGTAGGTACTGTAGATAAAGGGTGCACAGGTACTATAACTGTGTAGTTGCAACTCATTTGACAATTTGCAAAGGAAACCTTTGTTGTGAGTTTTTTTTTTTTTCCTAAGTTTTTGGTGCTGAGAACCAAATGCAGGGCCTCATGCTTGCTAAGCATTCTACCAGTGAGCTAAATCCCCAGCCCCTGTTGTATTTTTATTAAACTAGAACATATACAGTTGTCCCTCTGTATTTATGGGGTCTACCTCTGTGGATTAAACTACTCTCAGAAAAAAAATCACATCTGTACTGAACATGTACAGATTTCTGTCTTTGTCATTCCCTAAGTAAGTACAGCATCTAATGTATTTGCATAGCATTTACATTGTATCAGCTATTTATATAACAAACCTAGAGATAAAGGAGGATGTAGATAGGTTTTATGCACATACTGTGCACATACTGTCCTATTTCATTTAAGAGACTTGAGCACTCCTGGATTTTGGTACTGGTGGGAGTCCTGCCAAGGGGCAGATTTACTGAAAGCAGAACAGTCAGGGCCATAGCATGTTTTCCTCCCTCTTTACAATAGTGGAATCTAATGAGAGGCTGGAAATTTTATTTCATTTTCTATTCTTCTACACTCCGAACTTGTTTAGTCCAATCCCTAGGAAGAACTGATTTTAGTCTCATATATATTTGAGATGTGGCATTGGTCATAAAAACATGTGTTTTACATTGATACTGCAGAGGGAAGAAGAAAACTGTGAATACATGTTTGTATTGTAAATCTTATTTTCTCTGCAAATGACTCGTGAAGATGAAGGCAGAAAGTAAGAGACACCAAGACAGCTCTCAGGGCTCCTCCACCGTGTACGTCCCCAGCAGCAAAGGCTGACTGAAGTTGGCTGAGTTGCTGCTCACCTCTAGAGGAAGGAGGGAAGGACAAAAAGACAGGTAAATAATCCTGACTGAACAAAATCTACTTTCTTGTTTACAGGCATAAGATTGCTCTCCTGAATGAAGCTCTGCAGCAGCACTTGCCTGTTTGCTCACCCGGCAGAGGCTGATGCATCACGATGTGGTGGCTGAAGCGTTTGCCTTCCTTGTACTGGGTCTGACCTCACAGTGCTCAGAAGGAAATCACAAAAACATACCTCTCTCAAGGTCATGGATAATTTTGCCCTTCCTAATAACCCTTTAAACCAAGGGCTCACAACTTGCAGCAAACATCACAATCAATAGGGGAAAGGTTTTTTTTCTCTTTGGGGTCCAAGCTGGAATTCAAACAAGACTAAACAGGTAGATTTTCTAAGGTTCCTATGTATTGTTATAAATCATCTGAGGAGATGCACTTATTTTGATGAGCGCCACTGATTAAGAATCCCTGACATGAAATATAGTAATTATTACTACAAAGGCTAAAAGTTCAGGGTGGCATTTGCAAAAGAGATAATTATTTTTTCATAGTCTTTGAGGGATAGAGATTTACTAGGCCATGTAAATGTTTTCATAGTGCTTAACATCAAATCTATTCTTACTTCCAATGATTACACATATTTTAAGATTATAGATCTCAAGCTAGTTAAAGTAAAAAGCCTTCCATATCAGAACAAAATATTTTTAAAGCTTATGATTTTTATATTAATTTTATTTATTATGCGATCAGCATTTAGACAGTTTTGAGCCATGCATTTAAAAGCTTCAGTTAGAATAAAATGTATTTTATTTTTTAAAAATTAGAAATCCTTAACTCTAACACTCTGATGAAAGATTCTTGCATAAAAAACAATAGATTTAATCATTCATTTAACAAATATTTATTGAATGCATACTACATGCAAATCTTATTTTAAGAACTGGGAATATAGCCTTGAAAAAATAAAACAAACCTATAAAGTCTCTCACCATTTAAACTTATATTTAAAGTGTATTTGAAGGATCAGTCATTAAGCTAATAATTAATATATACCATGTTATAAAAGATGTTTATAAAAAATCGTCACTGTAAAGGTTTAGAAAGGATTAGAGACTAGAAGGTCTAATCTTTTTTTTTTTTTTTTTTTTTGAGACAGGGTCTCACTATGTAGTTCAGACTGGCCTTGAACTCACTATGTAGCCCAGGCTGGCCTTGAACTCGCAGCGATCCTCCTGCCTCTGCCTAAGTGCTGGGTTTAATTTCTGTGGAGTGGTTAATAAAGGTACTCATGATACAGTCTTATGCCATTGAGTTCCCTCTCTTCCATAATTTAAATTGAATTTGGAGGAAGAAATTCTTTTGCAAGTAAAAAAGGAAAATGGTACCTCTCAGTCATATCCTGTTGTCACAGGGCAGAAGACTCTCAGTCAATCAGTACACTTCCTTCTGGTTTTCTTGTGTCGTCTCTTTCTTGAATAAGTCTTTCTGAAGGTCACAGGAAGTGGCCAGCATACTCTAATATCCTGTTTTCCAGCACGCACCAGAAAGCCCTAAGGTTTGTATGAATATACAAAAAGATGATCGCATTATCGATAGTCGAACATTCTCAACTTTACTGCTGTGAAGGAAATGAGGAAAATGACATTGGGCATCCATTTTGGACTCAGCCAATGAGATAGTGAGTAAGAACGTCTAAGTGCTCAGGATGAAACAATGATTCAGTAATTCTGTGCAGATGTCAACCTATCTCCAAAGGTTTCTTTTAATCATACTTCATACTATAATATTTAAAAACTAGGCCTCAACAATTTTTCTCCATCATCCAACTGAACAACACCTTGTAATTTCATAAACAACTGTGGCTCTCTGCAGTGATGGAAACCCATCATGAGGGGAGGGAGACATAACAAAATTTCTATGATGTGGAGCAGTATTATTTGGGGAAAAAACATTTCCAAAATACTCTTTTTGTTGTTTCTCATGAAAATTACTGATAGATGTCACTCACTACTATTTTACTGACCCTTTGCATAATTTTAAAGACTCAAAAAAAAACTCATAATTTTGAAGGTTAGCAACTCAATATTTAAGTTACCAACAACTATATAGTTAAGCACTAAGTGTGGTAATACAGCATTAGAAAAATAAGCAAAAAAATTTAAATATTTTCAAATGTCAGCTTTATTCATTGTCATATAAGCAATCAATGTTAACTACATATGAATATTACATACACACTATAGGTCAAATTAATACTAAACAGAAGCCCATCCAAATGTTTTAGTTGGTGAATTTTAAATAATATAATTCCACTGTAAGTTTTATTCTAGAATTTAAACTGTGAAATTCATGTTTTTCCTCTAAGATCAAGGAACTTGTGTAGCAGCACCATCACCAAAACATAGGAATCCAAATTTTTTCCATGCACAAAATACTATGAGGCTGTTAAAAGTCTTTAATGCACCGGGCATGGTGGGTGATGCCTTATAATTCCAGCACTCAGGATGGTGAGGCAGGAAGCTCACTGTGAGTTTGAGGCCAGTCTGGACTACGCAACGAGACTCTGTCTCAAAAAACAGAACAAAACAACAACAAAAAAGTCTTTAATGAAAATTAAACATTATGCATGGTGTTTTAATAGTAATTCCATCACTTTGTTTGGTTTATATCAGACATGCTGGATAATTTGGCTGAAAGTTTATACAATAATCTTAGAAAGCCGCCAAATTAGTCTACTGAAAACGTGAATTAGTCTATGTCCAAATTTAAGGTGGATTTTGTGACTTTAAGTCTTTCTAAAATTATTCCTTGGGAAAAATGAAATTATTGCTTGGGGGGAAAAAAGGAGTCATCTTTTATTTAAATCCTTACAAACATATTTCAGGTTCTAAGTCATTCTCTCTCAATTTGATTTGTTGTTATAATGTATTGTTTGGAGAAGTCATGTAATCTTAAAACCTCAAAATGCCAATACAGAGTGCTTACAAAAATCCCGATGAGCAATTTAAAATAAAAGAGAGACAAAGGAATTTAACACAGATTTCTTACAAAGATTATTTCTGTGTGTGGAATCTCCCAATTTTAACTATAGTCATCATGAGTCATTAAAATCTAATTATTTATTGTATTTTTGACTGAGTTCTTCGGTTAGGAAAAGAATTTCCCCAGTGATAGTATCGAACATATATTCAGAAACTGTGGTATATATTAGATAACTTCGATAGATGAAACCCACTGTTACATAAATTACTAAGTGACCATAGTGACTCATGAAGACAAAAATAAGAATCATGGAAATCTTGAGAAATACTGTTTCTACCATAACTTCTTCAGCTTCACTGAATTGATTGCCCACACTACTAAAATTGAATATATCAGAGTTGAAAAAACCCTTTTTGGATGTTTCTATTGGAAATAGAAGCAATTGTTGGGCAATATGTGGGCATACAGCAGTGATGGTAAACCTATGGCACTCATGTTAAGAAAATAGATGTCAACGTATTAAGTTGTTTTTTCTAAACTAAAACCTCAGTATTCAGGTTTAATTGCAGTGTTGGGACATTGGGCTAAATGAATGGGTTTCGGAGTGCAGTCTGGGCACTCTAAAAGTTTCACCATCACTGGCACAGAAGGGTGGCTCCAGTGCTTACATTGATTGACTCACGGAACAGTCTGAGAGGAAACAATACCAGGTCATCTGGCTTATGCTTAAACCTTGTCAGTGTGGGAGCCCAGCAGTTTACTGACTTTTCAGATATTCCTTTCATTGAGTGCTTACTTACTGCGAACTACTTTAGCTTTCCTTCTTCATCTTTGGAGCTGCCATCAGTGTAGACATGCAGAGAAAATCTGACCTTTTCCATATTTGAAGAAAGCTGATGTGTTCTGTTTTGCCCTGGTCACCAGTCCTGTGTCCCAAAGACCTAACAATGCTTTTACATTGAACAACAGATTGTATGAGAAGGGAAACTAAGAAACAGAAAAATAGAAAACTTGTCAATTGAGCATTTTAAGTAAAAACTACTTATCAACTACCGTACAGTTGCTTAAAAACTCCATGACCAAGGCATGCTTGTCTTTTATTGATGGACTGTAAGTAGATACATTTGTTGAAAGAACAAACCACAAGAAAATAATAGCCACTTTTTTGGTAGTTGATTAAAATACCATTGCAATTTATAGGAAAGAGGTTTGGAGAAAGCTGAGGGTTGACTGAAGTGAGGAGTGGTTGAGGAAAATAATTTTCCCATCTCTACTCAATATCCATTAATGTTTTAAATCTGCCTTAAACCCACATATATATCTAAATATTCACACATGTCAATCAATAAGTCTACTGGATACTTATGCTCTTGTTTATCCATCTTCACTAAAAGTTGCAAAATCGGAGAATTTTCAGAAATGTCTAAATGTTTGTAATTAATTTCAATGTCAAAGAAATAATTTTTAAAGATCTCTGTCCAAATATTAGAACTTGTATTTGCAGAAAGTAGCCAAGCAAATTTACACATTAGGCTTTCATATTCCTAATGACATGGTTTTTCTCTATGGTAAACAATATTAATTCTAAATGAAGAAACCAATTAAATCTGTCATGAATATTTAAACTGTGACTATGTGCCAGTCACTGTTCCAAATATGCCTTCATCTTTAGAATCCAATCTGGTAGGTGTTATTGTCCTCCAATCATAGATAAGTCAGAGGAGAGGCAAGCAGCTGCCCCAGCCTCATGCAGTAAGTGATGGAGCAAGTTTCAACCAGGCTGTCTAACACTACAGTGTGTCCACACAGTGTAACATGGCCACCTACAGAGACAGCAGGCCTCTGAAACGCTCCAATGGAGTTTGTGAACAGTCGAACATGCTTTATTGTTCATATCAGAGGAGGCTTATCCTAACCAGCAAGTCGGCACAAAGTCCTACGTTTGTAGGTTTGTTTGTTGCTTGGACTATTATTCTTGTGCCAGTTATTTCCATTAGGACACATGATCTCAATATAAATTTAAAAATTAACCTTGTAAAAAGCTTTGTGTTTCCAGAATGTACTCTTACCAGAAAAACTAATATTTACCAGATTTTACAAATACAAAATCTACCAAGCCTATTAATCTCATATTCTTAATCTATAAGGGAATTAGATTATAATCTGACCTCAAGTCTACTTAAACTCTATAATTGTTTCTCGAATTATGAATAACTGACAACTTTAGTAGAAGAAAAAAATGTGTAGATCACTCTTAGCTGCTGTCTTTGCATAGAGCACATTCATACAGCAAACCACTAAAACATACATACATACATACCAAAGACAACATGTAATATTACATTTTTAATTTCTTTATTTTAGAAAAACAAAAGTTTACAATTGATGCCCCAAGGCAGGGCACCTTGAATCCGATAAGAGAGTAATACAGACTTTTAAAAACCTTTTCACATTAGCCTAAAGTAGAAAATTATTTTTTGCTTACACTTGGACTCAGACACATTTGGAAAAAATACATATTTGTAAAAATAAAAATGACGAACCTAATCCCATTGATAGTTTCAATATTCTTCACTGGTTTTTTTGAACAATTTCTGCATAACAACAGTTGAGTGATTTTTTTCCCTGTCCTAACTCCATGTCATATGAATCAATTATGAAACTATTTATTTTTTGCAAAACCAAAACCAAAATAGCTCCCAAACACAAGAAATGACACTGGGAGAAAAAAGTACCAATAAATTAAAAAAAGAAACATCATTAACAATAAAATCCAGTAAACAGAAACAATACAGGTAAGTGTGCTAACTACTCATAAATCCATTAGTTCAACCTCTAAACATTTGGCATCTTAGTGTTATTTCTAGACCAGATACCAGAAAGCACTACATTTGAGAAAGAAAATGAAAATTACAAGTCTAATATGCCTCAAACACGTTTCAGATAATAGCTAGAAAAATACTGATACATACAATGAAACAAAACGACTGTAAGCTATCATGGGGTATAAAGTGTAACTGATAAAAACACTTTCTCTGTGAAATATCCTTAAATATTGTCTGAGCACCAGATTCTGAAACAGCAAGGATCTAGAATTTTGAGTTTTAGAAATCAGGGAACTTTGTTACAACTGAAAAATAAATTGGAATTAGAATTTCCTGAAGGATACCAATATTGATATGTAAGATTCATCTCTGCCTTAGAATGATGTTCTAAAACATTAAATTATTAAGAGATCTCTGCCTTCACTTTGAAGTAATTTTCCCTGAAATAAAAACAGCATTCAGAGTAAAGCTCTGATAGCACATTGAAGGGAAAAGTGAATAGTGAGCAAACAATAGAAATTTGTTTGGTGAGCAATCTGACAATGTAAAAACAAAAAAAAAAATCTAAAATAGAAACAAGTAAAAAGCAAAATTTTGTTTGTGTTTTTGGTGCTGGGGATCGAACTCAGGGCCTTGCGCTTGCTAGGCAAGCACTTTACCACTTGAGCTAAATCCCCAACCCAAAAGCAAAGTTTTAATACAAAAAAGAAGAAATAAAATTATTCACTTACAAACCACCTATACATTTTATTTTCCCAAGAAACATACTTTAAAAGTACAAACAGAACACGAGGCAACAGCACAGAGTTGTGAAAAGGTTAAAAGAGAACTAAGGCATTCATTTATTTAGAACAGTATCAAAGAATATAAAGGATGACTGCTGGATACTTTTTCCCCACTGAAGTCTTATTTACAGGTTATGACTGACAAGTCAAAATACAGAGACTAAAAATTAATAGTGATAAACATGAAAGGAAAAAAAAAAATCAATCAAATTTTGTGTAACTGCTTCCTTTTCAATAACTTGTGAATAGCCTTTTCTCTTTTCTGTGTATATCTCTTCTGAGCACTTGTCCATTAATCTCTTGAGATTTGGGCTTTTCTTTTGCATGGAAAAATGAAAACTTAAATGAGTCTTAAATGAAAAAATCTGTATTTATCCAAGCTTTTTCCTACTGTATAAGACAAGCCTGACCACTTGAAACATTAATACAATATTTGCCTTCTTCCAAAATCCCTCATTAGTTTTTTGCAGAGAAATCTACCTGTTAAAATAACCACATTTACCTTCCAGTTTTCATCTGAGAACACTTCATTCTACTACTGTGAACTTCCCTATGCTTCATTATTTGTTTCATTAAAATTAATGATGGAGAGAGGTCAAAGATTAATTATAAAATAAAAGCGTATATGAACATGATAAAATAATGTTTAGTAATCCTTTAGGACATAAGACATAATAGTTTCAGTTTTGTTCTGATTAGTATGGCATCAGAAAGAACCAAAAGCTGCCCCGGGCAACTAAGCCCTAAATAACTTCAGTGTCAGGACCATATATTACATATTTTTAATTTGACTAAACATTTTTAAACACTTAATAAAATTCTTTACAATGGGTAACTGAATTACTCAAGGAACAGCTACCCATATAATAGTTATCAAAAAGTCTAAACTTAGCTAATATGAGGTCTCCAAAAATAAAAGAAAAAGTTCACAATAACACACCAAGCCGTTCTTCTGACTGGATGCGCTGATGACATCACGCATCACACACTCTGAGCACAGACATGCCACGGCGTTAGGTAACAGATGGGTGATGATAAATTTCATATGTGTATATGCATATATGTTTTGGACTTAAATTACTATAAAGTAAACATATCATAAACAAAAATAAGATATATACTACTTTTTAAAATGCAGATGCTTTTATCAAAGGAAATTTAGAAGAAATTTCAATATATAAAAAAAAAAAAGAAACAAAAAACCTAGGCTACTTTGGCTAAAGCAAGGTAGGATTAACAGAGATGTTTCCTTCCTGCGACGACCGATGAGGCGCCAAGTTAAAGAGTATTCCAGGGCATGGGTTGAAACCACTGTTCCCAGTACATCCTGGTTACTTTACAAAGGTCAAGCACAAAACTTTTTCCCCCACTATACAGGCCCATATGAAAATTGTATAGTAGTGTAACTGAGTATAAAGTTAAAAAGTAACATTTCCTCTGTTTTAAAAATAACTAATAAAATAAAGTCACTATGCTATATAAAACCACATTACAGTATTTTAACCTCGTAATCTTAATCTGATACATGGAAAAAGTTACATTTTCCTTAAAGTGTCTAAATTTTAAAGACTTAATATTTTCTACATAAATATTAGCCAAAATATATGAGAATGGAAGGTAGTAAGTAGAGGTATTATTTTTCAGTATCAAAGATGTATCTTCTACCTGATTGGCCAATTTAAGTATTCTGCCCCAAAATATTAACTTTGCCACAGAATATTCAGATAGAGAAACATGCAAATAGAACAGATCTGTTACAATAACATCTATAAGGGAAACCCTGATGGAGTGATTTGGTTTTGTTTGTTTTACACAAACTGTCCATGTCTTTGCTTTAAACATCTCCATATTTATGGAAAGACTACTTTAATTCATGCAGTTGTTATTAGCAAAATACAAATAACATGTTCTCTTCTGTAAAGATTATAATTAAATCTCTTAAATTCAATAAATAGACTCTTTAATAATTTGAAACCCTATCAAATATTTTATACTTGTAAAATGTCAGTCTGTCTTCTTTTCTAATACATCCTTGGGCTCTTGCACAGTAGGCACTAGTGCTTCTCCCTCGCTTGGCTCCTGTTGCTCCTTGCTCTCTTCTGTCTGATCTGGACCTTCCATTTCACTCTTAGATACTACTTCGTATCGTTCTTCTATGTAACCTCCATCTGTGTCTGCTGTGTAGATTCCATAGCACATGATACTGATGACACCCAACGGCAGGCCAAAGAGAAAGCAGCCCATAAGTGGTGAGCTCTTGAAGATAGACTGTGGATAGATAATTAAAATTCAGTTACCTTCAAAGTAATTTTGATATAAAAAGTATGCAATATCTTGCTATTTAATTTTCTTTAAATTCCAGTGAACAGATGTCAATGTGAGCTGTAACCACCATGTTAAAGACACAGTAATAGATAAAAAGTCTATATCCATATGTGCAGGTGTGTATGCACACTTGTGTGCAGTTGTGTGTGCACAAAACCACCTATTTGCAGCAGGAAAAGAGCCAAAATAACCTAAATTTTTTCTAAAGACACTTACTTTTCTCACACTAACCATGGTCTCTTTAAGATGGTTACTGTGTGCCCAATGGCTTTTGATATGTTTACAGAACTACAGGAATCCATTCATGGGGAAGACTGGGCTATATATACATATTCTCTTCACACAGCATTTTTTATTTGTTAGTAGTAAAGCCCATTAAGCTCAATCATTTTTATATACTACTGCCTCAGCTCCTGAGAAAGTAAAAGTACTTGTAATTTTATTAAATAAGGTTATATGTGCAACTTCTGAGAACAATATAAATAAATTTAGAGGAGGAAAAAGTGAGGTGGAAATTCAGGAATTAGTAAGAAAGAGGTAGAACAGGATATAATGTAAGCGTAGCAATTCTAATGCAATACTCGAAAACAATGAGGAAAATATTTTTTGATGAATAGAGTATTCTGGTGTGCATCACTGGAAAAGCAAAGGAAAGTAAGCAAAATTGCTAACTTTAGTAACATTAATTGTGTAGTGGCATACAGAATCAATTGGAGACCTGGTAAGAGGAAGTATGGAAACCAACTAACAGGAAGAGCAGCAAGTAGACATGATGTGTGGTAAGGGCCCAATCCATGTTGTTGGCAACAGGAACACAAAGAAATAGCACTGATAAATTGAAGGATACCTTACACAAGATGAGTCAATTACTTATTTCTCATCAATTAAGAAAACTAGCTATATTTTCATGATTCCTTTCAGCCGTAAGAAACAAAAATGCCCCATCAGGGTAGCTCATGACAAACAACTGGAACTAAGTTAAGGGCTTAAACAAATTGAAGAATGCCTCACTGTCAAAGGATTTGAGAGCTGAAGCTGGAAGACTAAGAATGATTTCTTAGAATATAGTTCTGACCCCAAAATTAGAAATTCTATACAACTAAACTATCCCTCTCCTAGGTATCTTCCCCAAAGTGTTAAAGACATCATACTACAGTGATACATGCATACCAATGTCTATAGCAGCACAATTCATAATAGCTAAATCCTGGAAGCAGCCTCTGTATATACATCAAAAGATGACTGGAGCTGAGCATGGTGGCATACACTTGTAATTCCAGCACTTGGAAGACTGAGGCAGGATTGCTGTGAGTTCGAGGCCAGCCTGGGCTATAAAGTGAGTTCAAGGCCAGAATGAACTAACAAAGCAAGACTCTGTCTCAAAAAACAAAAACAAAAACAAAACAAAAAAGATTGTTTAAAGAAAATTTGGTATTTATACATACTAGAATACTAATTGGCCATAAAAGAGGACAAATTGGGGACATTTGTAGGAAAATGGGCACATCTAGAAAATATAATGTTGAGTGAAATAAATTGGATACGCACGCTTAAATAGCATATAGTATCTCTCACACAAGTAAAGCAAAATACAAACAGTACAATAAAGGATGGACAGAAGGGGACAAGAGGATATAGCTCTTGCAAATGGGAAGGGGTCTGAGAACATGGGCAAGAAGAGAGAGGGAAGAGAGGGGGAAATAAGTAGAATAAAGAGAAGCCACGCACAGGAACTTAATAATCTAAATCAATGTAAACATTATATGTCACAAACACGACATAAGATTAGTAATATCAACAAGAACAAAAATGAGAAAAGGGGACTTGGAGGAGATGGGAGGGACGTGGAAGGGAAGAGGAAGGGGATTAAATAAAGAACAAAGCTGCATTATGGACATGTACCCACCCCCATGAAGACTGTAACCTGCCTGTACTGAATACATGTATAAAGAAAAAGAATATAGTTCCAAGCAAGAATATTCATATCCACGGACTAAAGAGGACAGAAGGAGAAGAGAGACAGATGGAAAACACTGAAACGAGGCAGAGAGAGGGAGAAGATACTATTACGGCAGCGGGGAAGAGCATGCTCTGAGGGCACCTGGGGCAGTATCACGTAAGTCTGCACCCGCCGACTTACTAATCGTGGTTTGTTAGTGAGACTGAGCAGTGAGGGGAAATTGGAATGGCAGAAATAGTAAAGGGAAGGCGAGTGACGAAAGCTAAGGAAACATATTTACAAAGTGCAAATTTTAAAATGAAAGACAATAGTATAGTCAAAAGCAAATGTGCCAATTAAAGTTATTTACTGTATTTTATATTATACTTACACATAGCTACTATGAGTAAACACTACGATGAGCAAATGAGATAAAACATTGTTGGAAGGGTTTTAGCCTATCACATTTCAATTCTACATTTAAAGTTTGCTTTTTAAAGAAAAAGGAAAACAAAAAGATCAAAAGAAAGGAAAGAAAGGGGAAGGGAGGAAAGGGTAAACTGTAAATGACCTTAGTTATTTACTGCTAGGAGAAAGCACAGAATTCACAGGAAGGTATAAAACTTTAAGATCTAAAACTTTACTTTGGCTACTGCAAAACAGAATAAGATCCCAAGATAGATCATTTTCTTCGACAAAAATGAACTCTGGTACTAAAATTTTTCTATCTGTATCCTCATCAAATTACAGAAATTATGTAACACTTTTATACAGAAAGGCTAAAGAAATAAAGTTGTTTTTTAAGTCATACTCTCAAGTTAAATTGATTCTGAGTTTCAATAATTCACCAATCAGGACCTGGGGATTTAGCTCAAGCGGTAGAGCGCTTGCCTAGTAAGTGGAAGGTCCCCAGTTTGATCTCCAGCAGCCCCCCACAAAAAATTCATCAATCACACAGAAATAAACAACTTCCACCTGATGAATATATTTTCTTAAAGAGTGATTAGTTCATATCTTTCAAACTAAAGATGTATTTTGATCTAATCTTCTGAAAGTCTAGATAAGCTGTGGTGAACCCATGGAATGCGTTGTGTTCTTTTAAGACAGAAGATGTTAATGTATAATTTTTTTTCTAAACTAAAACCTCAGGATTCAGGTTTAATTGCAGTGTTAGCACTGTGTGCTAAATAGGTGGTTTCTGAGCTGCAGTTTGGTACTCAAGTCTCTAAAAGGTTCACCATGACTGGTCTAGATTTACGAACATTACATTGGACACAAGGAGTTCCAGTTTCATACTTCCTTAACTACCATTGACACTAACAGTCGCAACTTACCACAACAGTAGATTTGGCATCAAATACGATTCTTTTCAATCTCTGCAAAATGCTATCACCTCCTTGGGCCTTCAATTTAATAAAAACAAGAAACTGTTAAGTACTTTTGCTTCATTTTTCTAAGTTATATAATTTTATTATTGTGGTAAAAGGTTGACTGCAAAGTATTATATAAATCACCTGAAAAAGCCATGTTCAACATTTACTGTTTTTTCCTGTCCACATTTCTTCACCTTCTTCAGTTAAAACACCCTGACTCTGCTCTGATGAAGAATTCCTTCTCTCTTACTCCTAATCCAAGCAGCTTGGAAGAACCGACCACCCTGAATTGAGGCCTGCAGAACCTGACAGTTTAGCTGGGACTGTTAAGCCAGAGCTACACCTTTGTTACTGTGTATAGAGTCTACCTGATGAGGAAGGTCAGCAAGAAGTACTGAAGGGCAGAGAGAAAAATACCCCATGAAAACCAACCAAATCAGACTTCATTTAAAGCTTAAATCCCAAGCTACAGGGACCAACAGAACGTCTTTGTTATGAAAACTCTGAATCAGGTTTGAGTAATAGAAAAGTTCTCAATCACGCAGGTGTTTCATTTGAACTAAAATGTTAGTTTCACAAATAAAAAAATCACCATTATGTGATTAAGACTATCAAACTTCTTGACTTTGATCCTAGGGAGATATGCTTGTTACGCTTTCAAATAAAGTTTGTATAAATCTGAACCAAGTGTCTGATGAAATAGTAATTAACAGCCTCTGTGAGGCTGAGGCAGGAGGATCCAAGTTTTTGCCCCCATTAGGGCAACTTAATGAGATCTTGTCTCAAAATAAAAAAAAATAAAAGAAAGCTGGGAATAAATGCAGCTCAGTACATTCAGATCTGAGTACCACACACAAAAACGTAGTTAAAACTTTATGAAAGTCTCTTATTTTTTAAAATATTATTCTATTTTATTGAAAAGATATATACCAGTTACAACTTATTTGTGACCTAAAGGGATAGCATCACTGTTATATGGTTGCAACTCAGTTTGAAAACCCTGGTCAAATACATAGGGATAAAATAGAAAATTAATGCCATCCGTTCACTTATCTCTGAGAAATATTTTATGAGGTGTGACCAAAATATACAGCGAATAAATTACCATAAATGCAGCTGAAAATATACCCCCTTCCCAAAGAACACATATATCCCATCATTTTTGCCACTTTCTGAAGCACTTCTGGAAGTCCTCTCTTGTGAGTGTCTTTGTAGGGTGAATGTTGCTGCTACGTCCTCCCAAAGGGAAAGACAGGCTCATAAAAACATGACAGAATATGTTCACCCCCCCTTATTCACTGGATCTGGAACTGTTTGCCTTCTGGCTCTCAGTCAAAATGACCATGACAGGTAAATGTTTTCTATCTATTCAGACTGAAGTAGCCAGGACAGCTCAACTAAAGACACTCATAAAAAAGAACTTCCAGAACTGCTTCAGAAAGTAGCAAGAAAGTGTCAACAAGTGGGATAAGTATGCTCAAAGGAAGGGGGAATATTATGAGGGAGACTAATGGCAATGTGTCTTTTACTGTTACACATTCTTTTTAAAATATGAACAATCACTGTATCTTCTGGTCACACCTCCATAGGATTGTTTGGAATTCTTCAAAAGGACTCTGATTCTCAATATATCCTTAATCTCTTAAGAAATTGTGTGCAGATTTTCTTAGAAAATCAATCCTGATAACTTCATCCAATGCCTTTTTGGACCGAGAAATGTATTAAGTGCCAGGAAAGTTCACTATGGGGATCAGCCCACACAATGTAAGCCTTTTATCCTTACTCAACTCCAAACGCAGTACCACCTCCACCATCACTGTATCAACCAAAAATGCCTTCCAGTACCCTTGGCATCTTCTGCCAGGCAAGAACCTTCTGTGTCCGAGTGAAGGTGACTGTCCATGACTGGAGAGAAGCAATAGGTGATGGCTGACCTTACTTTCAGAATCAAGAAGCACCTAGTTTCTCTAACATCCTCCCCATCACCCTTCTGAAATGGAAATGAACTACTCACTTCTACTGTGCCATCCAAAATGTTATTAATGAACTGGACCATGTCTTTGGCATTGTTAATCTGTCTGTCTAGCAAATAGTATTGTTGGTTTGAAGTATTTAGTACAACTACAGTCGGGACTGTCAATTCACTGAAAATACAAAAACAATGAAATCAAAATATACATTAAACACAGAGAGAGCAAATATCCTGACATTATTTTAAACTGATTTTAAAATTAGTTAAATTAATGAAAATATTCTATTGTATAGTCAATAAGGTAGCTGAGTGATCACAAACTTAAGGATAGAAATTACAATGTAATGAAGTGTTAATTTTTTAGGCAATATTATTCCTTATCACAAATCTTTAAATACCATTACTGTTAATCATACAGAATACCAACTCAGATAACTGAACAGGTAAGAATACAGTTGCAAGAATCATACTGCTTTTGTTTAAATCTGGAGCTTCCTGCTAAATGTTGCAGGATGTTACTAAGCCAGTAATTTACAGTGCTTCTTACATGTAACAATTTTTCATTTATAAATAGGAGGACAAAGGTACCTATCTCGGTATAAAAACTGCATGAGAAAATTCAACCAAAATATCCATTACAGTACCATGTGCACAGCACAAGTTCAATAAATACTACTGCAAACTCCCTAAACACCCACTGTTAAACTCTACAGGCCACTGTACCCAACGATAGTAAAAAAAAAAATATAAATATATATATAAATATATATATATATATTCAAGTATGCTTATAACATTCACCAAAATAGAGCATATCCTAGGACATTAAAACTCCCTCCAACCTAACAATTTAAATAAATTCTCTCACCATAATTTTAGCCCAATTTTTTTCCAATATCACAACTCAAAGTATAATAACATTTACAAAGGAAAGGTCATCTATAATTATACATTCTGAGTATCACCTTGAATTAGGGAGTTGTTTATTGGATCAAAATGGGTTTGGTCTTTGCAAATGCTGTTTTACTGAATCAGTACACTGACTTACTATGAAGGACATAAGAAATGGTTGCAACGAAGTCTTTACCATATACACTATAAAACTCTTATTAAAAATGCATTTCTCTTATAGAGTGCCCTCTTTATGAGATTACACAGAATATCCACTTCTTTTAAGCTTACAGCAGGCCAGACATGTACCTTACATATATAAGCAATAGCAATTCCAGGGGCAATGGAGAAGAAATGCGTTAACAATCATTTTCCCACTTAGTTTTGAATATCAAAAAAAATTTTTTGGGGAGGTTGCTGGGGATTGAACTCAAGGCCTTGTGTTTGCTAGGCAAGCACTTTACCACTAAGCTAAATCCCCAAACCCTGAGTATTAAAAATTTAGTCTGTAATCACAGCACTCTGGGAGGTTGAGGCAGCAAGATTACAAGTCTGAGCCTACCCTCAGCAATTTAGTGACTTAATGAGAACCTATCTCAAAATAAAAAATACAAAACTGCTGGGGATGTAACTTAGTACAAAAGTCCTGGGTTCAATCCTTCGTACCATAAGAAACAAACAACAACAAAAAGAGTAAGAGCCAAATATTCTTAGTACTTTTAATAATTACATAGATATTTTATTTGATTTTTTCCCCCTTTTCTTGACTCATATACTAGATCTGGTACTTCAAATGCTCTAAAATTCTTATTAGAATGAGAGAGGTAATACTGACTTCACATGATAAATACAACAGAATTTTTTATACATTTCCATATAGATGTTTTTGTCTATTAAAATAAATTATTCTAAAATAACAACTAATTTCTGAATGCTGAAAATTTTCTATTGAGTAGTTATAATTACCCATTAAAACAAAAAGTATGAACTGAGTAGAATATATCATTACATTGAACCAGGAGGTAATTCTTAATATAGAACAATACTGAAATTCAGTAAGCTTCAAATACATACTTCCAACACTGAAGTAAAATATTTAATGAGAAAATATCTGCTACAGAATATACCAACTATTTGTTCCTTTTCAACTATTTAATCCTTCTGCCCATCTCTCAGCAACAGAAATTTAAAAATTGCTAAGACTGACAGCAAAGTCATTCAGGACTTTACTTACTCCATCAGCAAGGTATTTATGTAGTCATTTCCATCCATGTGGCCAAAATGAAAATCCCTAACAAATCATGGTGGGGAAACGGGAGGGAAGAGAACAACATTAAACTTCTAAAAAGGTAAATAATACAACAAATTGAACTTCAGGACTCATAAGTTCCTAAGTAACATGTAAATAACAACATGTAACAATAGATAGAGAAAAGTGTGAATTCTACTGGATTTAAGACATACAGATATACATGTGTAGTATTAACAAATTCTAAATTTCTACCTCATTTATACATGTTTATAATGCAGGGAATAATGCAGGGAAATAAAAGCTTTTACAATAGAAACACACTTTAAGAACAACTACTCATTTATTACAAAACAGGATTACTCACAAGATGCCATTCACTGTGTACCATGACAACTCACCTTTTCTTAGAATATATGGAATAAGGTAATAATTAAACAATATAACAAACTTATACCACTATCTTTCATGGTAGCCACTAATAGAATGCTTTAGCACACAGCAAAAATATTTATTTCTAATGCCATTTTTATATTCAGTTACGCTTTGAGCTCTTGTTACAAACATTTATCTCTGACTTCTGATCCTCATTTATCTTAACCTCAAATTTGTTAATATACATTTTTTCCATTAAAACTCATCTTAAATTCTATTAAGAAGCAGAAATGATACAAATTATAAATAAAACAGTGCATTATTTTTTTCTCTAACTGGTAAGACATACACCATCGATAAACTTTAAAGATCCAGACGACTCAGGGTGTAATGCAGTAAAGTGTACTTAATTTCCTTGATTCACCTTTCACAGCATGAAATACAGATGGAGCAACCCTGATCTGAAATGCCCGGGACCAGATGCGCTTCAGATTTTTTTTTTAATTATGCATAAACATAACATACCTTGAGGATGCGACCCAAATCTAAACGTGAGACACATTAACGTTTTATAAATGCCTAATACACATAGCTTGAAGGTAATTTCACACAGTACTTTAAGTGTGCCTCTGTTTTAAATGGTACCTGTCATATGAGGACAGGTGTGGAAGCTTCCATGGTCAGTGTCATGTTGGAACTCAAGTTTTACAGCAGGGATGCACAATCTATACTACTTTTGCCTTATTATAAAATATAATTTAAAAAAAAAATGAAGAAATCTTCCAGAACACAAGAACATACCTATGGAAGTGGTCTCTGTAATCTTTAGCAACTTCTTGAATAACTGACTTTAATCTGTAGAATAAACACATGAATATTTCAATTCTTCACTTGAAAGAATTATTCAGTTATAACGTATACTGCCTTATCTAAGTGCTGCAGGAAAATTTACCACATCAAGTTTATTTACAGTATAGTCATCATGTAAAGTCTGAATCAAATGGTATTTGAAGCTTAAAATACTTCAAGGCAACTATACCTGGTATGTTCAATGGATGTATTTTTCTCATCAATAACTGCGATAGCCACAAGCTTTCCTGAAATTAAGAATGACATCTAAATTCAATAACCTCATTATATATAAACTTTTCTACTATCACTTTTGTTGTGAACAAGGAATTATTATTATTATTATTACCAGTTACGCTACTCATTTACGCTTATTTAAATCAAGACATTATAGTATGTGTTTGTAGAGTGAATCAGTGAATTAGTCCTCTGCAAGCAATAAATTCCTACAATCTTCCACCTCCAATATACAATAGTAAATTACAAAATCTGTTTTTTTTTCTGAATAACTCATACATTAACTAAGATAAGTATTTTATTAAAATTAAACCATAAGGAGTAAGTAAGAATTAAACTGACTTGCATCTCCTTTACCCTACACAGAACACAACCTGGGCACTTCTGATACACTGTTAGGCGGCAGCATGACGGAATAAGTACCACAATGACATAGGGTCAGAAAGCCAGATGACACATATTACATCCTAGACTGAACCAAGCCCTGAGAGAACAACAGCAAAGCACCATCCTTTATTAGCTGCGTAATTAACCTCATTCAACTCCAATTTACTTTAGGAAATGAATACCTATTTCAGAGAGTTATGGAGAGAGCTAAGTGAGATTATATGCACAAAACTATGGGCTAGTATCTGGCTCAGAGCAGGTACAAAAATCTAAGGTTAAGTCAACCATCATTCAACAGCATCACCACATTGTAATGCTCCCTCCTCAATTTCTATCCTGCTTATTAATACATCTCTAATTCTGCACAATCTTGACTTTTTTGGGGCGGTGGTGCTGAGGATCGAACTCAGTGCCTTGTACTTGCTAGGCTAGCACTCTACCACTTGAACTAAATCCCCAGCTTGACTCTCTTTTTAATCCTCTGGTGAAAACAGTTTATAATGATTATTTCTCTCCTTAAAATATTTTATTCACTATTCAGTTTGGTTTTTATTATGCGCTTCTTCAATTTTCAATTGACTCATGAGTTTTGCTTGTTTTTTTTCCAGCATTTTGAATGCTTGCAACATGTAGAGCATGCTTGCAACGTGTGGAGCTTCTTCCCAGGGGTTACATCATTCTAAAGAACACAGGCAGTTTTTTACATATTAATTTAACAATTACTGAGTGCCAAAAAATATACCACACACTGGGCCAGTTACAGAAGACAAAGTGATGAGCAAATGCAGATCCAGCTCTGCACTTGGTAATGCGCAATCCAGTAGGAGAGAAAGACATTTGTACTGGATACATGTTAAGTTGAAACTAAGAAGAGTTCTGCAAGAAAGGAACACGGAGAAAGAGAATTTAGAGGGAATTTAGCAGTGGAAGAGGATTAAAAAAAAGAAACAAACTGCATTATATACATGTATCCACTCCCAAAGATAGTACATGTACTGCAATCATGTACTAATAAAAAAGAGAAAGAAACATGCTGCTATAAAAAAGTAGAGTAAGTCAATGGAATTTGAAGGGGTTGGTGAACATTTTCCTAAGGAAGCATTATTTGGTCTGAGTTTGACAGATGAAAATAAATTTAAAACATCTTCCTGGCAAAGCTAAAACAATATATAAAGGTGCTTTGGTACAAGTGCTATAGCCATTTTAAACAACCTGAAGTTAAGTGTGGCTGGAGAGGGGAAAATGCAGAGGAGAGATCAGAGAGAAATGAGGATGGAGACCTAAGCAGCAGTCACAGCATGCAGGGATCTAGAGCCACAAAGCTGCTGCTCAGCCACTACATGTGAAGTCAGAGAGAGCCGGGAGACCACTGTGATACTTGCGTAAGGGCAATGGGCAGTCATGGGTAATGCCAACAAGGGCAATTACGTCAGACACAAAAGGAACACTGCACCAGCAAACTTCTGATTTCAAATTAACTGGGGAAAAGAAATTGTGGCCCAAGATGACTATTTCAATTATTGAGGTAACTATGATTATGTAACAAAGAAAAAACTCGTATGTTCTTACATTTTTCCACTCCCTCCTTCTTCCTTTAAATAATCAGAAAGAATCTTTGACAATACCATGGCAACTTCCACTAGGAAACTCAGACTGCTCATCAGACACAGAATGTCAAAAGGAGGCTCAGGAACCAGAACGAACGCAACCCTACGATAGAGATCTCACCAACAGGCAAACATGTAAGGACATTTTGAATCTGTATATGCTGTAAGGTTCAAAAGCAGAGAACCATGAAGAGGAAACCCTACGTCCATTACCTGTCATAAAACGCTAGAGCCTTGTACAGTTTTCCTTCTTCTAAAGTTATATAACTATTCTACTTACAGTAACTTTGTAAAAAGAATAAACATGGCAACAATAATCAAGACTTTGCAACTCTATTTGCTAGAAATTTATAAAACTTCCTCCTAAAACTTGTATCAGTTTTGGCAAATCTTTTAGAGACTGAATGCCCAAACTGCAACCCCAAACCACTTACTTATCGCAACGTGCCAACACTACAATTAAACTTGAATATTGAGATTTTACTTTAGAAAACACACCTGTCACCTGATGCTCAGCTGCTGGGGCAACCTGGCTCGCATGCTGATAGAGCGGGCTGTGTGTGCCCGCTGAGGCACGTGTGCCATTGGCTCACCACAACTGACCTCTGCGATTTGCATCAGTGAAACCATGTAATTAACTTCTTACAGCTTCTATTTTTATATTCGTATTCCCTTTGTCTGGCATTTTCAGTCATTTAACTTTAAGAAACTATCAATTGATTCACGCCCCCCACCTCCAGTAAAAAGAGACCTTATAGGTTGTACTAAGTTGCATTTCAATTCCTATCACAAAATCAGCCACCAGTGCATAGCCTCTTGGTGGACTGTTTTTCTCATTCCCATATTATTGAGGCTCCTTGCCTTCCTTCTCATTACCAGTTCTTTCAGTAAATTCTCTCTTCAGCTAAGATTTGACCCATACACAGAGGTATATTTTTTGGTAATAACATTATCTACTCTTACAAAGAACAACTAGAATTCAGGACTCTTTTAATGATGAAATAAGAGCCTAAGATTCATTTCCTACAGAAACAGTTAAAAAAAAAAAAATTCTGTCAAGTATTGAGAGTTGTCCATAGGCTCATTACCTGTGTCTCCAAGTTCATATAAGAGGAAGCCATCCATAGTAAGATAATTCTGAAACCTTTCCCTACTGATCCATGCAGACAGATCACCATCTTCATACTCTTAAAAATAAAACACAGTGAATAGGTTATGACTGTAAGATGGTAAGCATATTTATTGTTGTCAGACATAAGATACGACTTTAGGATGGTTATTATTTTAACCTGGCAATATGTACAAGACACCTGGCATAGGATAAAAATCTTAAGCAAACAAACAGATGTACGAAAGAATTAATGTGAAAGCGAATCTTCAACACAACATCATTAAAAATAGCAAAAAATGTTAAAAGAAAATAACTGAAATGTCTTAAAGAAGAAAAAATAAGAGTTTGGTACAAATTCAGAAAGATGACTTTCAAGTTTTAAAAAAGTAAAACAAATAATTAAATTGCAATACAATTAATGTTATAGTATGACTATAACTTTGTAAAAATTAAAGTGTGGAAAGGTGGTGACAGAATAATAAAATAAAAACATTTACTCCTAAATATGTAAACCAGATTGATAGTTTTACCTGGATAATGGTACTATTGGTAATTTTTACTACAATATCTTTGCTTTTCTCTATGACATTTTTTTCTTAGTTTATGTTATGGTTTATATCTACACGTACCCTCAAAGCCTCAGGCAGTCATAGTTAGGCCTTTGGAAGGTGACTGGATCCTGAAGGCGTGATACTCATCAGTGGATTAGTCAGTCCAGTGATGAAGCTACAACTCACTGTGATTTGGGAAGTGAAACCTAGTTGGAGAAGCTGGGTAACTGCAGGTGTGGCTTGGAAGTGTGTATCTCCCTCCTTCCTCTTTTGATTGCTCTCTGCTTCTGGTCTGACATGCCTTGACCTCTATCCGGCCCTTCTGCCAAGCTGTTCTGCCTTGGAGTCAGCCAGCTACAGACTGAAATGTCTACAAACTGTAAGCCAAAATAAAACACCTCCGTCTCCAACTTGTGGGTTGTCAGGTATTTTTCCCAGCAATGAGAAAGTAACTAGACAGTTTACAACTTTTCCTCCTATGTACAACTTAATCATACATATAAAGCTTTAGCACATTAGCTTTTTTCAAAATCAAGTATTTCCTCTGCTAAGCACACAGAAAATACAATATTCAACAGAAATATCCCTATTAGAACTATAATTCTAAATAATTTTAAAAATTATTTAGTTGCATGAAAAAGAAGCCAATGTAAAGTGGATGTCTTTAAAGACCTACAGACATGTCTGGTTGAAGACTGGATTGTACACTAACCTCTTCCTTTCTTACTAGTGCATGTCTGCCGTACACAGTGATTCCAATCATTCTGGGGAGTCGGTACACATACTTAGCACATACTGATTTTTTTTTTTTTTTTGCTGGGGATCGAACTCAGGGCCTTGTGCCTGCAAGGCAAACACTCTAACTACTGAGCTAAATCCCCAGCCCCATATATACTGATTTTTTTAAAGATGTGGTTTTTCTACCACTTGCAAAAGATTTTCAAGTTATCAAGCCTACAAAGTAAGTAATATGATGCAAATCTAAAAGTATTTATGGGTTTGGACTTTCAAATTAGAAAAATAAACAAATTAGATCAAGTTGATTTCTGGGCTAATATATTCACACCATGTCAAAAGCAAATTTCCTAAAGATTATATATACAAAGTG
This sequence comes from Hystrix cristata, assembly GCA_004026905.1. Classification (NCBI taxonomy): domain Eukaryota; kingdom Metazoa; phylum Chordata; class Mammalia; order Rodentia; family Hystricidae; genus Hystrix; species Hystrix cristata. Next base: position 122,730 of record PVJO010001344.1, read on the forward strand.
ACAAACTTGAAACTCAGTAGAAAATACACTATCACTATCACCCTGAGCCTTTACCCCTATACTCCCCAAACTGCTTGTAACTATTCAAGTGTTAAACATTCAAAGTAAAGCCTTTGGTCTACGAAAACTTCAAGTAGGCTCTATGTACTGCCTACTACATGTTAGAAAAGTTGGCCCTTAAAATAACTAAAGAATCTTACATTTTTACTCCTGTCTCAAGCACTGGAGACCACATCTGAAACATGGAGAGATGAGGGGCACCTTCATAGGCAGAATCAAATAGTTCATTTACATCTAATAGATGTGATTAGGTTTTTCCTCAAAAAAGAAACAAAGTGGCTCTCTTCTGTTGTTAAACTCTACTATAATAGGGTAAGAGTAAGAGATTACCATTGACGAGCATTTTAACTTGGAAAAAAATGTATTTCTTTTTTTGTAAAAGAGTAAGAATCCAGATCCTAAGATCATTTTACTGATCAAATAATATATGCTAAGTGCTTATCATATAAGGAGTATGGTAATCAAAGAATAGATGGATAGAATACAGATGGATTGCTTCCCTGATTTTTATAAATACAAGATACTTTTAAGATCTTTTTGAGTCCAATGTCTAATACATTCAACAAACATCCAGTAAACGAATGGCTGAATGAGCAAATGAGTAAGTCTGTTATTTTATTATTCAAGACTCCCTTATCTAACGTTTTTAATTATCTCCTTTGTAAAAATTTAGAGCATTTATCTATCTGCCTTACTATTCTCTCACAGATTACAGTGAGGATAAAGTGACAATGTGAAAAAACATGACAATGTGAAGTACACAGTACACCTGCTATATAATGAGAGTACAAAATGTATTTAATAATCTGTAGCAAGAAATTAACTTTGTTTCAAATATTTAAAGACCAAAAGGAATAGAAATGCTTATTGCTTTACAACTGAGTGTCAAAATAAATATAATGTTCCTTTCAGTAAAACAAAACAATCAAAATCTTCTTACTAAAACAAAGCAATCAAATATTCTTCTGTTCATCTAATTTAAGTAATTCAAAGTTAATGGCTCTCAACTAGTTCTTGTTTCCTTTCTTTTAAATGGAATTGAAAGAGATAATGAACCACACTCTAGAATATTCTTGCAGTAAAGGGAATGTTCCCTATCTGCACACTCCAACATAGTAACAATAAGCTATATCACTGGCTAGTAAGAAAAAGCAACTGCATTTTTTACTGACTTGTAACTTCAAATATAAGACTGATGCTAAGTGAGCCTCTGCATTCACTCTCAACTTTGAGTAGAGTGTGGTGTCCGACACATGTCAAGCTCCACTGCTTCCTCTGAAACTTAAAACATCTCCTGGTGTCCCTGTGTCTGTGCTGCACTGCCCTGGTGTACAGTCTGGGAGCCAGGAGGGTAAGTAGTTGAAGATGTTAGGGAATTATTAATTATCTTAGGTGTTAAAAATAGGTCATGGTTATCTAAAAAAGTCCACATTTTTAAAGAGAGTTATAATGAAGTGATATCAGAAATAGGGCGTGACAAAGCTGCCTAGAGAAATAGGTAGGACCTGTCAATGACAAGATCCCAAGGTAGCACCAGATAACTCTCAGGCATTTCTCACGAGCTCTAGGAGATCTGGACGGTATAAAAAAAGACCAGATACCTCAAGGGGCTTGCTATCATGACCTCCCACAACAGCCCCTCTTGAACTCCCAGATACAGGATGTACCTTTTATTAGTATTTTCTATCCTTCTCTCCCTCTTTGTCCTATATTTGTTTAGCGGAGGTAGTTCTTCCCTTACTCCTTTATCCCTCATTTTAAAATAATCTTTTGGCAACATTTTTAGCTTGTCTGTCCAATTCCTTGTTGGAGACAAGGTGATGAGTCATTTTTAAAGTAACTACCCAACAACAAAAGCACATACCAGTATTGATGAAATACCACAAGATTTGCTTAAAAATATTTCAAAAACAGGGCCAAAGCAAATGTGGTTAAGATCTTGGTAACTGTTTAACCTTGGTAATAGACATATAGGATTTTACTACGTTATTCCCTTTATGATAAACATTTGTTATCAAAATAAAAATTTTAAAAATGATCAAGTATTTGCTTCAGTGAACTAGTTTCTGACAGGGAGAAAAAGACGCAGGTAGTAAAGGATACATGGGTCCTCACATTACTGAAGGTGTTTTATTCATCACTTTGGGTGTCCAAAACATCAAGTATCTTGATAGAATTAATTCTGAATATTTTAAGATAACATATAGATCACATACAGATTATATCTCGAAAAGGCAAATAATCTAAAAAAAAAACCTCAGTGTAAGCAAAACTCAGAATGCAAGTATATTAGACGGAAAAATTAAAATTCAAGGTTTAAAAAAACCTCAGTCACTTAAATGAAGAGAAATATAAGCAGTAGCAGCACTTACAAAATCTTTTATCAGCACCTCTTGTAATAGACACAGATTTTAATTTTGAAATATTTTATAGAAATAAAAACTGTGGGACTTACCATCATAAACAAAGTAAGTTTCATCTTTGAAAACAAGCACGGCAGGCATCTCTTTAAGTGTCACATACTGTAAAACATCAGCAGTTTAAATTTTATCCCTAAAAATTTTTAATTGGTACCTATAATTTCAGAAGTATTGAAAGATACCCAAAACACACACACACACACACACACACACACACACACACACACACACTCCCCAAAAAGGAAAGAAAAAATAATTTACAAATAGTTAAAACGAGTACAGACAATCCTAAATTCATGTAAACATTGGCTCTAAATGTCTTTATACATCCCCTGGCACAATGTCCTGTTTGCCATGGAGAAGACCATGGATTACTTTTACAACTGCTATCAGACTCAGAGATAACATCATGGGAAGTAAAGGATCGAGGCACTCTGGAGGGAGAACAGCCAAGCCAATGTGTCAACTGGCCTATCTGGGGTTGACCCTTCCTGCCCCTCACTGACTATGTGATCAAGAGCCAAACACTTCACCGAGGGGAATCTGCCTCCTCCTCTGTGAAATAAGGACACTGAGTCCACTGACCTCACAAGGCAGCAGTAATTTATGTAATTTTATGTAAGAAGTGAGAGCACTGTTTAAATTATAAACTGCTTCTTAAACACAATGGTCCTTAATAATAAGGGACTTATTCAGAAAACTACCTGCTTCTTATACCCTTGTACTTATTTCAAAAGAGTAAAATTACAATCAGTATCAGGTCAGAAGACTTGGGTAAGCCACTAAAAATTATTACACGGGCATAGGAATAATGAAAATAACAAAGGGAAGCAGGCACATCTCAGGACATAAAAGAAAACACAAAGTTATTTCATAACATTACTACTAAAAAATGATCTATCACCATGAAAAGAACCGTGTGAAGGCAGTAAGAAAGCCCTTAGGTTGGGCTCTGTGAGCAAGCTGCCCTATTCACCTGCTCTTGTCAACTCATCCACAAAGATGCCTGGGAAACATTTTTCAACATTCAGCATGTCTCTCTTTCACAGATATCCTTGAGTAGTCTTTCCTAGAACACCATTAAAACAGTCTGAAAATGTGGAGCCATTTAGCTCTGCAATATTCAGAATCTTTCCTTTTCTTCCTTCTTTCTCATGTTCCTTTAAACTATTTTACATTAATTATTTGTCTATGTCATTCTTCTCCAGTCATCTTTTAAGTACTCTGAAGTCAGAACCTGTCGTAATTCACCCTTATATCCTCTTACTAAACCTACTCAAGTTTTCATACACACTAGTTGTAAAGCTAATGAAGCTCTGAATGATAAAACACTAGTATTAAGACACCTCATTGTTACATGAGGAGTAAGACAATGTCAGCACTCCAGCTGGAGCAAACTTCAGGTGCACTCCAAGTCAAACTGCTTCCAACGCTCTGCAGATGAGGGTCGGTCCAACATAAAGTCTCACCTCTAATATTAAAATGTGGTACACTGGATATGGGAGATACAGTATTACAAGTTCTACATGTAGTCCACTTTAGGCCTTAGTCACATGTTGGCATTTCCTAACAGAGGTCTGTAACTTCTTAGGGCACCTGTCTGAGAATCTGATAGCAAGCAAGGCCCCACTTCCAGGCCATCTTTCCATCCCTGCCAAAAGTAAATATGCAAACATAAAACACTCTGCAAAACAACTTCTCTTCCACCAAATCACGTAAACTAAAATGGGTTTAGGTTGGGCAAAAATTGTCAGAGGTTTCTAAAGGAGTTTAAAATCATTTCAGAATATATATTAAAATACCTACATGTATATATATTCTAAGTATGTCTATAATCATAGTGTATTTAAAAGTTAAAAACTTAGGAATTGCACGTATAACAGGACTTAGATTTGTGAAAACAATTTCCATTTTTATAACGCTTACTGATTAAAAAATAAAAAAAAAGAAAGCTCCCTTGATTTCCTTTCAGTGACAGTCAGATTTCTCAGGGGCCCTTTCTAAAGAGAAGTCTCTATATTTGTGGTCTCCACTTTTTCTTTTTGGCCACTGCTGTCATTCAGGTGACATCATGAGGTATTGGTCCCCATTTCCCATTGCTAAACCACCAGCAACCTCCATGTGGACAAACATCACAATTACTTTTCTCTTCCTCACCTTGAGTACGTCATAAACATATGATACAACTGGCCATTCCTTTTTTTTTTCCCATTCCTTTAAAAATACTTTTATATTGGCTTCCCACTTATCTTGTTTTCCTATTTACTATTTCTCATCATCCTTTGCTTTTTCCAACTTCTGGGTCCTCTTTACTTTTTTAAAAAGTTGCAACCCATGTCTAAGTTTATTCAAGAAGCCTTGATTAAATGTAGACAGCTATACTCAATTGCTTATCTGAAGCAGATACTTAGTTCCCTAGTAAGCCATACCAAAGCCAAGCGAACAATTCAAAGCTTTTGATCACTTCCTTTCTCAAGTAGTTCCTTCCATGATATTCCATGTGCTTAGTAGTAACACTCCCATCTTCCAGATGTTCAAACCAGTAAGTCAGAGGTCATTCTTGGTTCATTCCTTTTCCTCCATCTCATCAAAATCTGACAATATTATCTTTTAAACACAACAATCTTCTAACTTCTCCCCAGTTCTCTTACTAATTGGCAAACCCAAACTTCCAGATTACTGCCAAAGTTAACTGATCTCTGATCTCACTATAGTCACATTAGGTTACCGTTCTGTTTCTCAAATATTCCAAGTATGTTCTCATCTTGGGCATTCGTATTATTTATTCCCTGTTTCTAATATGTCTCTGCATGACTATTTCTTGTCATGTAAGTCCAGTTCATATATTTACGTGTCAGAAAGACATTTCTTAATTAACCAATCTATAGCAGCTATCCCACCTGAATGTCCCAATTATCAAGATGCCCTTTTAGTTTTTTTTCCCCTCATAGCAGCTATGAGATCTTGTTGGAAAGGTTTGCTGAGGATGCCTATATCTCCACCTGAGGTCCCAGAGAAGACATCCCCTGCAACATACACAACCGTGCACATGCACACACATGCCCATCACCTATTTATAAACAACTTAAGGATCTGGGGTATCACTTGTCACCAGTGCTATTGTTTTAAAGGGAAAATACTACTAATGTTACAATCATAATCTCTCAATACCATAAATCTGCTGATATTTGCTTACTTATAAGCAGTCTGATGCCAATAGTAGTCAGTTAACATATTTACTCTTTCCTTGTGTCACAAAAAATAAATTGGATAGAAAAAAATCAAGTAATAATTTTAAAAAATGAAATCATGTATTGAAATCCAATTTTAAATATTACCTCAGGAACGACTTCTTCTGAGGCAGAAAAGAAATATGTATACACAATCAACTCTGAAGCAGCATCTATGTATTTCTCCTGTGATGACACAAAAAAAGTCATTTAAAATATTAATTAAATATCAAAATTCATTCCTCATTAAACAGATCTACCTTATGGGGCAAGCTGCAGCATTACAAACTACTACCATGTGCTCTTTTTGGTGAAAAGATGAAATATAAGCAAACCAATTAAATTTTTTTCTGAGGCAAAAGACCATGGCAAATAAGTTTTATTTTACTCCAAGTAAAGTTAACTGAACGACGTTGTTTCATATTTATTAAAGTTACATTAACAATGATGAATATGAATAATGATGATGTTTACAAGGAAGACAAGTGCATACACAACTGTACACATAAAATACGTTTAAGTCAATGGTCTTTTGCTTCTAAAAAGTTGACGCTCACACTGCAGCTTGCAGCCCTAAAGACTTAAAATGATAAAAAGCAATACAGAACTTAAATAACTCAGTAACAGGAGAAACACTAAATATCAACCTCCTTTTTTAGTCCTTTCTAATATCAGCAAATACCAGACAGTGTATACAATAAAGTGCTTTATCATTAAAAATACTCAATTTTTATAATAAAAATATTTAGTGTAAACTCGTATTTCCAGTTAAGAGTGTAACTTTTGATGTTTTAGTAAGGGGTATACAGAAAATTAAATTATAGTAATATGTCAGTTTCTGTAGATTAAAACATAATTTCATACTTTCAATGGTGATTCTCCACCAATGTAAACAAAAAATACACGATGTCTCTTCCGTACATGTTCAAACATCTGCTGGCTTGGGAGTGGCCGAATTAAAGCCCTGTTTGAGAACAAAACAAACTGATATGAACTGAAGATAATACAAAACATCCTCCCATTTATGAGACTGACAATCATGTCTAAAGTTACGTTTTGGTAGTATTAACTTCATTTTAAGTACATTGCCAAATCCACAGAAACCTAATAAAACTCCAGCTCATAACTATTATACCACATATTGGGACTGTAGACTGGTGCAACCGCTATGGAAATCAGTGTGAGATTCCTCAGGGAACTAGGACTAGAGATTCCATTTGACCCAACTATTCCCCTTCCTGGTCTTCCCAAAAGAATGAAAAGCATCATACCGCAGCCATATATGCACACCCATGTTTATAGCAGCACAGTTCATAATAGCTAAATCTTGCAAACAGCCCAAATGCCCATCAACAGTGGAATGGATAACGAAAATGTGGTTTTTTTATACAATGGAGTAATACTCTGCCGTAAAGAAGGATAAGCTTGAGATATTTCTAGGTAAATGGATGCATTTTGAAACCATACTCTTAAGTGAAATAAATTAGACACACGTTTAAATACCGCATTATTTCTCTGGTGTGAGAAACTGGAAGTGTAAATGAAGACTAAAATGTATTATATTGGGAAAGGGAAGAAAATGTCCAAATGGGAAAGGGAACAAGGGAGGGGAAGGGAGAAAGGAACAGAGGGACAAGAGAAATAAGAAATGGAAGGAAAAAATGGAAACAAAGCTTTTGTAAATAAGGAGGGAGGAGGGGGTGAAGGGAGGGGAGGGGAATGGGGAAAAAAGAAGCAACAAGATACATCATGTACAGGTACAAATCCCCTATGATGAATGTTATCACTATGTACATCTAAAATGTACCCTTAAAATAAAATAAAATAAAATAAAATTTACATAGTGTCCACAATTTAATCTATTAGTTTCAAAATAAGTTTCAAATACATCCCTTCAGGGAGTATCATCATTGCCAATATTTTGACAGGTAAAAACAGACTAAAAACAAAATAATTCACATGAGAATTATTTTTCTCTTTTCAAAAGAACATTCACACAAAAGCACTGTGACATGCTATCCAGGGGAGTATACAGTACTTAAGAACACTTATATAATATGTTGTCGATTTAAATGTTACATAGCTTTAAAGTTTCCTATGAAGGTTGAGACAAGTTTCAAAAATACGTCATTATTTTGGGGAAAAATAAAATGGAAAACGACAGTCATGATAGTGTACAAGAATCTCATAATGAGAAAACAACTCTACAAAGAGTTCCATTATATAAGTATTTTTCAAAAGCTAACTGACTCAAATAAATTACATCAAAGTATCACTTGTAAAATATTAAGTAAACTGAAAGAGGCAGTCATCTTTAGATAGGGTTTATATTATCAGTTTTCTCCTCCACAAAACTTGTAAAAGAACAAGATGTATTTTGCAAAGGAAAACACATTACAATGCCCAATCCTCAGGGTGCATTGCACCACCCTGCACACATCTCTATTTTAACACTTAGCAAGTAACGAGTAAGTGATGCAACTCCAGAACTGACTCTTGAAATTTCATTTGCAACAGAGTCACCTCCAATTACATCAGGAAAATCCCTTAAGTTTGAATCAAAATTCATTAAAAACTGCCAAAACATAAAGACTAATATCATCCATGGGAACTAAAGTACTTCCCACTAGCACTCTCTTCATATATTTATTTACTCACAAAGCAAATAATGAAAATGAAATGTGGCATCAGTGAGAAAAAAACAGTGAAAATTATATTAGTAACAATCACAAACTTTAAAAAGACCAATCCTAATTCTGCAAATTTTCTCAATCTGAGACAGTATCATGCCACAACAAATCCATCCTGTTTTAATCTTAAGGTTATTAAGACTATCAATACATTCTGTGGAGCTTTTAAGAAAGCTATACTTCAAAGCCAATATGGATTAACTTAACTTGATAAACATCTCTTTAAGAAGTTCCACATAATCATGTTAAATTATAAACACTGATTTTCTTTATACCTCAGTAAGATACAGATTTAAATAAAATCACATTTGAACCAACAGAAAATGCTTATGGAAGAAATTTGTTTCCTTATCAGTAAAACCTCAAAATAGATCTTCAGGTTTTAATTTTGTCACCTACAAGGCAAAAGAAATGCAAGAATATCGCAAGCAGGTAAAAAGAAGCATGTGACGATACATTTAAAAAAAAAAGTATTTCAGCTGTATCCTATTGGCCTTCTCCAGCCTCCCAGGCTAGGGAAAAAAGCTCAAATCTATCACAACAACATTCTAGAGATTCTCTTAGAACTCCAGACTCTGGTAATTAGGAATCTAAATTGATGTAAACCAGGTACTACCGAAACAAAATTATGATAAAATAAAAATTAAGATTCATGAAGGTGCTACAGTGAATCTTAGCACTGTTTCATTTTCCATGGTTTTAATTAGTCATGTCAAGTATGGTCCAAAAATATTGCATTGAAAACTGGATGGAATAAACAGTTTTTAAGTTCTACATTATGTACATTCTGAATAGTGTGATGAAATCACATGCCATCCTTGGCCATTCGGCCATGGACATGAATCATCCCCCTGTCCAGCTTACAAGCTATGCATGCTACCCGCTCATTAGTCATTTAACAGCCCTCTCAGTTGTCAGATCCACTGTACTGGTGTTCCTAACTCTTACTATACCCAGCAAGGGCCCCCAGCTGCAAGAGTAGGGATGCTGGAAACCTGGATACCAAAGAGAAGCCACAAATTGTTTCATGTAAGCACAAGGAGATATTTGAGGAAAAAAAAGAAAAAAAGAAAAAAAGACACCAAGGCACATAACTTTCATTACAGTATATTGTTATAACTATCCTAATACGAGTTAATCCCTTATTGTGCTTAATTCATAAATTCAAATTTTTCATAGGCATACAGATTTTAAATAATAGTATACACATGGCTTGGTACTATCTATGTTTTCAGGCACCAATGGTGCCTCCTATGCATAAGGGGGAACAACATAAGGAATCAAAACTTTGAAAAGGTATTAAAATTCACTGGCGAAGCCAGGTGTGATGGCACACGCCTATAATCCCAACACTCAAGAGGCTGAGGCAGGAGGATCACCTCGAGTTCAAGGCCAGCCTGAACTAAATAGTGAGGCCTTGTCTCAAAAAACAAAACAAAATAAAAACAAGAAAATAATAATAAAATAAAATTCACTGGAGAAAGTTATTTTATACACAAGTGAATGTAAATGTGAGGTTATGGGCTGTCAATTTAGCTCAGTGGTTGGAGTGCTTGCCTAGCAAGATCAAGGCCCTGAGTTTGATCCCCAGCACCAAAAAAAAAAAAAAAAAAGTGAGGTTAAGTAATATACAATACAAAACACAGTCTCTACTTAAAACATGTCTTTGCATTGTACTACATAACCTTATCTTTTCTCATAAACAAGTACATTAAGGTTAAAGTCCATAAAATACGTGCATTCGAAATGGTCTATTAAAATATACCTAATTTTCAGCTGGGTGTGGCTTGCAAGCCTCTAATCCCAGCACTCAAAAGGCTGAGGCAAGAGGATCATGAGTTAAAAGCCAGTCCTGGGCTACATATTGAATTCAAGGCCAGCCTGGACTATATGGAGAGACCCTGTCTCCAAAGATTAAAAAAAAAAAATCTAATTTTCAAATACCGGTATCATAAAGGTTTTTACTAATAGGAACTTACCCAGATACTCTATGAGCAAACTCAATAATATCATCTTTAGTTCGTGGTCCTCTGTAATTATATGCCAAGTCCCCCTTTAATCTTAAAAAGAAAAAAAGAGGTAAGAACTTGAATTATTTTGTGCTTTAATATTTAACATTACTGAGTCCCTATTGTACCATAAACTTGCAGTACATAAAATAGTAAATGCAGAAGAATTTTAGAAGTAGTACACTCATGTAAAATATTAGGCAATTGGCTTCACAGGATCACCAAGTCACAATATATAGAAAAAAGCTGTTTTCTATTAAAATTACAGAAAAATATTTTAACATTGTATTTGATAGCCGCATTGTGCCTATACTTCTGAAAAGTGAATAATCTACACAACATCAAAAAACCATAGTTACTTGACACATGGCCCAATATCCACCACAACCAACTGGTAAAAACAACTCTTCTAGAAGCCTAGATAATTCTCCAAAAGCCCGCCAATGAGTTATGTGTCTACTTAACAGAAATTATAAAAATGAAAAACCAGGAAGTGTATCAAAATAACTACAATTAAAGAGAAAGGAGAAAAATAATTTAACACAAAAGAGGCTTAGTACACATTGTTTTAAAGTAGAGGAAGGAGGGACGTTAACACCAAACCCAAGAAACAACAAATTTACTCAAATTTTGAAATTTGAACATATGAAATACTGAAAAAATTATTATAAAAAGTATGTTCAAAACAATTCCTCAACTCCCTATAGCACCAAAATAAAGGTAATGAAAATGATGAGAAAATTCAGTAAGGTCAAAACTATTTAAAAAGTTCTTTAGAATCATACCAGTTCTTCTGACTCATACACTCTGTAAGACTTGCTCAACAACTACATATTAGAATTAATACCCATCAATTTTAGTTCTCTTTATCTTTAATGAAATAGGTCAAATTATACAATAGTTAAATCTGTTAGGAGACAGGATTTTACAGTGACAAAGCAGAACACACACTCGAGCTCCCACAGGAATAAGAGAGCTATCATAATTTACGACTGTATACTTTTGTCCTGCACAGTGCGAGCCACACAAGTAAACTCTAAACACATTAGAGAACTAGCTGCTAACAGTGCAATTACGGAGAAAATCACAAAGGTATAGTCCTCTCCTTGGATCACATACTTCACCTAAAAAAAAAATGGCTAAACTCTAATCTTTTTTTTTGTGTATGTGTGCTGGGAATCAAACTCAGGGCCTTGTGCTTACTAGCACTCTAACCGCTGAGCTAAATCCCCAGCCCCCTAAACTCTAATCTTTGAACCTCCAAAAAACCAAGTAGAAATAAATATAAAACATAAGTAGAGTGAACTATAAAAATACACATATAAACATACAGCTCTCAACTTACAGCTTAATTGTTGGATAACCTCGAACTCCAAACTCTGAAGCAATGCCTTGATAAGAAAAAGAATAAATAATTCTAAATTTTTTTTTCAAATGAGAAACTAGGTAACAAATGAGCCTTTTATTTAAAAAAATAGACATTTATACAAACCCATGTAGATATGTTGTTTTTAAGTGTTAAAAAAGAAAATAACTCATACAGAAAAAGAAAAACCTGATATTTTCATACAAAATAATTACTTAATAATCCAACCAATGGGGTGCAAAAAAATGCTATGAAAAATGAAAAAGAAATGTCAAAGGATAGTTAAAAATTTATTCCTTGAGTATTAACTTTAAAAGATACTCTGGTGGGGAAAAAAAAATATCAGTACATAAAGTACTTCTCATCTGACTTCATTTCTAGGACAATTACCTCCTTTACCAGATCTCATTCATCTCTGCAAGAAAAAAGGCCCATCTCTTTATGATTTCCTGAGAGAACTGCAGCATGTTTTAATTTTAAAAACATAAACTGTATTTGCAAAATTATTCAAATACTGCAGTCAATGTATGATCAAAAAGCAATTTTATGTACACTTTATAAATTTCTGCACTATTGTAATAACCTAAATAGTTGCAACTATCTCAGATATTATTCTGAAATCTTCACATTCATTAAAATGAGAAATCTTTTCTATGATGCTATGTTTTAAGGTGATAAAACAAGAAATAGAAATAAAAGCAAATGTCAGTAGAGAAATAAAATAATTTGTCAAATTAATACTATAGTACTTTATAGTACTCTATAGCACTAATACTATAGGACAGGAAAGAAAAAATAAGTATTTTCAGTTAATGGACATGATATAGTATAAAACATTTACAAAAGTATACCACTGCAACATATGCTACATTTACTCACAGAAATTTCTCCCTCTATAATTTTCTTCACTTCTAGGATATTTATATATAGCAGCTGGGGAAAAGGAAGCTACTCCTAGTCCTGGGTCATGATTGACAATTACTTCAGTAACTTCGTTAATTTTTAGCTTTTTGTCACTGCTTACCAGTTCAAAAGAATGACTATGTGAATCTGTGAAAAAAATCTCCAAAATCTCTCCACATTCCTTTGTCAATCTTCTATCTTAGCCATATGGAGAGAGGTGACTAGAAAGGTCTGCATAGTGACCAACACTTATTTTCATTAGAAGTACCACAAACAGCAGGAATAACCAAAGTTCAAGTTCTGAGGATTCATATCCTGCCTTAAAAGTGCATGTGAATTTATAGCAATTACACAATTTATTTGTGCCCATCTCTAAACTTACAACTTAATTGTCATATATATATTCTAAATGAATATGACTGTGGTTATCTAGATTGTATTCTTCAAAGCAAAAATGCAGAAATGATTTTGGGGAGATTATGTGAGTAAATCCACTCGCAACAGCCCCCTTCTCAAACTGCACAGGCAAGGAAATACTAAACCTTATTATTTTCAGTGAAAACCCACTAAAAACTGCCTAAACGTAAAGAATAATTTAGAGGAGAGAGAGGTATATTCTACTACTAATACCCCCATATAAATTATTTTACAATTCATGTACAAATGAAATAAAATGAAAAAAAACAATGGAAAATACAGTGGTGGCATTTCAGTGAGATGCTGTGGATTCCACAATAGACTGTGGAGTGAAAATCCCGCCCTCCCATTTCCCTGACCTCAGTTTTCATATCTAGAAGATGGAGATCCTATCACCCACCCAAACACTCCCCAGCCTCTTGACCATTAACCAACATTTCTTACAAAATTTTAATTGACAATGAGGCCTAAAAACTTCACCAGCCTTTTCTTTCACTAGAGAGGAACGATGGTATAATAAAGTGTACACAGGCTGGGTTAAAGATACAGGAGCATAAAGACCCATGTCAGGGTTCTAATTTCTTCCTTTACTATCTATACCACTTTAGATGAGTTTTTTTGTATTTCAGATTCTGCTTCCCTTTCTGAGGGTACTTCTCATACTGCAAGGCTATGGGTGAGATTTTTAAGTGAGAAAAAGTAGAAAATAATCTAACACAGAGTCTGGCATAAAGATGATCCTTAAATGGCTGGACGTACAGCAGTTTTTTTCTATTTTTGATCCAGATCCCATTGTTAAATAATTATGTGCTGATACATCAGTGTATGGACATGGTAAATACTATAATATGAACACTACTGTGTGTGAGAATATTTTATAAATGGTTTTAACATCTCTCGTCTGTATCTCAAACAATTTTTTGCAGAGGAAAAAAATGGTGCAAATTCACATAAAATAAAATTCACATTAAAAATAAAACAGGAAGACTTGGTAAGTTGAGAGAAAACAGGAATTCGGTAGCAAGGCTGAAACTGAAACTCAGTCTGACTTTAAGATTTTTATAATTTACTTTTTCATATTACATGATGGTTAATATAAAACTCTGAGATCAATTCCTTCACAAGTGGAAGAATCTGTTTGTAACATGAATAACTTCAGATTTTATAGTCTTAAAGGATCATAAAGTGAGTTTAAATATGAAGCTCTCTACTTTATTTGTTTTCTCCTTAAAACAATCTGATGGTAGAAACAGGTGAGGAGATGAATTATGGTGATCTTGGAGTCTAGGACTCATTCTGTCTCTAACTCCTGCCTGTGAAATCTGTCATTTCACCTTTATTTACTTTCTTTTGCTTGATCTACAACCTGGGAAGGGAAAAAGACCCACTCTCTGAAGCCCTCAAAGTTCTGTAGCCAACAGGGAAAGAGTATAAAATAATGGTTCTCAGTCAAAGGGAGACATTTTTGGATGACACAATGTATGTATGGAGGCTGGGGGGAGGGGTGGAGGGCAATATCCTAACCCAGAAGGTAGGAGCCAGAGATACTGCTAAGAAGTTTTCAATGCACAGAAAACCACCTCCCATGGTCCCTCAAACAGACTCCAGGACTATCTGGCTCAATATGTCAGTAATACAAGATTGAAAAATCCTGAAATAGAATCACCGATCAGAAATAGCTTACAATTTACAAAGTAAAAGTAATTTGTAAATATAATTTATAAGCAAGAAGTCAGAATAAGTCACATTATTGGTTAAATGCCACCTCAAGTTTATGCATCAAAGAGACATAAAATATCTGTACCAAAAAACAGTATCACACTTGGTTGGGGGGGTAAATAAAATTCCAGTGGCTCCACAATAGAAATCAACATACCATTATAGACTTTATATCATAATTTAACTTCTGAATGAGAACATTTTAAGAACTCATTTGTGAAGGGAAATAGAGGCTAAAATAGATATCTGAATTTATCATAGTCTTTATACACCTTTTTAATATTATTCAATTATAGTACTATTAGTTAAAACCACATAAAAAATTTTGGTCCAATTCCAAACACACAGAGAACAAATCTCAACAGTTCAAATTTATCTAGTTCAAAATTTCCGTTCATAGAGATTTGTTGGACTGAATCTGATGCTATGTGCTTTCAACTACCACAATTACATGATTGAGAAATAGGCTACCAACAAAGAATCTTAAGGACT
Organism: Hystrix cristata; assembly: GCA_004026905.1. NCBI lineage: Eukaryota > Metazoa > Chordata > Mammalia > Rodentia > Hystricidae > Hystrix > Hystrix cristata. The sequence continues at coordinate 138,036 of PVJO010001344.1, forward strand.
TTCTTTACACTTGATCATTTTGAATAATTCTTTCTTGCCTCAAACCAAAAATCTTATAACTATGTATCCATCAGAATGATATTCTAGCCTGTGGTTCTCCACTCAAGTGTGTAGCAAAGTCATCTGTCATGAATGTTAAAAACAGTCTCATGACCCAGTCTGAAAGATTTTCATTTGGCAGTACCAATATAAGTCTTTAGACTCTGAACACACAGCACCCAGGTATTCCTAACAGACGTGGTCGGTCTACAAACTGGAGAACAAGAAGCAGAAGTAATCTCCAGGGAGGGAAAAGATATCTATGAAACAGCCAAATCTTTAGTATTCTATGTTAAGATACAGAATACTGAGCTGTTTTGGGGGAAAAAATTCTCTGACTATAAATTCTAGTACAATGGCTATATTTGAGCTGCTTTGAAATATTTAAAGAAAACGCTGAGAATTGTAGTTCAAAAATGTATTTATGATCTCTAGACAGTGATTTTTGACACTTAACTTTTTTTAAATACTAGGAGGATAATATTCTTTTTCTCCATAGCACAGGGGATAATGCATCTATCAGTAACATGAAATACTAAAATATTAATTATGTTTATTGGCTACTGTTTGTTTCTCTCATAACAATGTAAGTTCCACAAGAGTGGAAATGTTTGTCTATCTTGCTCACTGATGTGTTATTAATGCCCGGCATAGCCTTATCTAAGGTAAGCACTCGTTAAACAAATATCCACTACGTGAATGAATGCTGACACTACAAGTGTTCTACAAAGGAATAAGTGTTTCAGTAAACAATATTGGGATTATTCAAACAGCCACAGGAACTCACAAGCATCTATCACTATGCAGGCTGGGTGTAAGTTGGCAAGGACAAAGGTATGGAGATGTAGCAATCTACGGCCAGGGAACACAATACATAAAGTGCAAAAAGCACTTACTATAATGCCTGGCAGATGATGGTCCCTGGTATACAGTATTATCAGTTCTCCTTTCCCAAAGTTGTAATGGTCTGTGTGTGCTGATGTATTATATGTATGTTTCCTACATAGTGGCTGCCATAAAAATTTTTTCTATTAATTCAATGTAACAAAGACAATGCTAAGTAAACAGGGAATAAAATCTGTAACAGTTAAGTCATTACAGGCAAAAGTTAAACCTCTCAAAAGGTTTATGAAAAATGAAATAAAATTCCATCATGAAGTAAAACATTGCTAAAAATTGAAAGTAAAAAGATAAGAGTATTGGTTTTCAGTTACAGTCTCTAAAATACTAGTGTAAGTGACTTGGGAAAAAAAATTTTTTTTCTTTTGGCAGTGCTGAGGCTGGAACCCAGAGTCTTACACAAGCTACACAAGCACTCTACCACCAGGCTACACCACCAGCACTTATATTGGCTATTTTTCTCCTGATCACAGTGACACTTTAATATTAGCACATGGGGAAACTCAATATTTGATAGTAAATAATAAATTTTGACCTAATGTACATTGTTAATTACCACAGAAGCATCACATGAACAGTTTACCATTAAGAATTTTACTAATTTATATGCATTATTTTTCTCAATGGCTACTTTTCTTCATATTACCCCTTTCATCTATACATTACTACTCCACTGAATGACTGAAGTAATTGCAGAACATCTGCCATTTTTAAGATGTTATTGTACTCTTGGTTTGTCCATCTTTCTCCCCCTATTAGGCAGTAAACATTTCCTAACAAGCACGATTTGTGTGCATCTTTCTTTAATCCCTAGAGACCAGTATGGCATGTCAGTTAGTAAATGAAAAATGATTGCATGAATAAATGAATGAATGTATGCATAAGTAAATATATGTATGCAGGTCTAATCAACATATGTTTAGACACAGAACTTACTTTCATGAGCAACCACTGAAAACAGTAACTTCTTTAACATCATTAAGGCTTATTTCTGGAACTGTCAACTTAGGTATGTCATTCTCTCTCTACAACAATGTTCTGTCATTCATCTTTTCTCCTTTCAACATTTCAAAAATTAAGTAACATTCAGTAATTCACATTTACATTCTACTTCCCTAATTCCCAAACATCAACAAACCAAAAGACTACCAATTCAAACTAGTTGATAACCTGAAAATGCACACAAAACTTCTTTTACACAACAGTGGTTATACAGCTCAGCAATTACTCTAAAAACTTTACGGCAGTGGTGGCAAACCTATGGCACATATGCCACAGTGGGTTCTTTGTATTACTGAAAGTTCTAAAAGGTTTTTTTTTTTTCCTTCTTCTTTTAGGTAATTTATTACACTGAGCATCTTGTCCTTAACACAGTAATTCTAATGGTTTATACAATTTCTCTTAGATATATATTAAAAATTAAGATACCAGTTTGTATATGCAATATCATTCTTTTGATAACTGGCCCTGTGACATTAATTAATGGATGAGATTCTTTTTCTCTTTTAAGAATTCTTGCAATAGAAATAATTTTTGTCATAGGCAATGTTATTGTTTGCTTTTACTTTCTTGAGTTTTGTGTAGGTCTGTTACAGGTATTATATAACACAAATTGTTATTATTATTTTTATCAATAATCTAGCTGTCCCAGTACCTGGGGTGAATATTGAAGAACACCTTCAGTTACGACAAGAAGAAAAATGGCAGCAGGTAATCAGAAGACACAGACTAGAAGAGGGAAGAGGTAAGATGTAGCTATAGAGAAAAAAGTATAGGTAAACCTTTTTCTATTAAGATGAAAAATTAATAGAATAGGCTGATTTAATGAGAAATCATTAAAATTAGTAACATTCTGGTAAGTTCACCAACACTGATTTATGTTATTATGTCCCATTGTCCTTCTCTCCACTACAGTGCCAATCTATCTCATCCATGAGTTCAGCCTTGAAAAATGACAGTAATGATTACAGTACTTTTCCACTTCCCTCTACTGCTTTCATGCAAGCCTGAGCTCTAGTGCTCTACAGCAGGACACATACAAAAGTGTTCTGTCTCTACCTGATCTTCTCTTTTAACTATAAATTAATGCGCCAAACATATTTTATTAATTAAATCATTTGCCTTCTCAAAAATAGGTCCTATTTCCAATAAAATGCCAAACACTGTTTTACACAGGAGGCTCTTAACAATCTGGCATCGGCCTTTAGCACTATACATGTGGTAGACATCGTGCTAGGGGATTTGAATATAAAATATTAATCTTCACAAACTTGAAGATTATCACTTTCGCTTACAGACATACAACTAAAATTAACAGAAGTACTCCCCCAAATCCAAAAAGCAGGACATGAGACAGCCGAAATTAAAAATTAGGTCTATCTTGCTCCAAAGTATAATCCAGAATATAAAGCTGACTTCCTAAGAAGAAATAAACATTATATACCTCTTTATTAAAGGAAAAGGGAACCTGACTAGATGCATGTGCCACATCATTCAAACTTCAAAATAATCAATAAAAGATGCATTACGATGAGATATTTAACAATATGGAACCAAAGCTTAGGGGACTTCAGAAACCCTCCTAGTGCTACACAGTAAAAGAAGCAAGCACAGCCAGAGATAGTTTGAAGCCAAGCTCTCTCCAAATTTCCATTCTTAGTCTTTTCTAAACTTAATTCTTCTTTTTCTAAATGCTTTAAAATAATTTGTAAACCTTTTCAATAATACATTAGGCTTTGGGGACATGCATTTCAGTCACGATTACTCAATTTTGACAATGGAGCAGGAAAACAGTAAATGAGTGTAGCTATATTCCAGTAAGTCCACTGACAAAAACTGGCAACAAGACAAATTTGGCCTATGGGCAAGTCTGTTCATCTCTACTTCATTCCATTCTCTGTACACACTCATTAAGCTAATTTTCAACTCTATGCATTTTGCCCTAATAGTCTTTCCAACCTTCCTGATCCTCATTTGTATTTATCCTGACTAAACTCGTTTTTCAAGTTCCTATTTATTCCTTTATCATCTCATGCTACTCAAACAACAAATTTTCATTAGTTTTAATTCACATACAATATCAATTATCAGCACCTTAACCTTCAACTTTCTGTAGGTTGATTGTTAAGTAAAGTGATTATCTAAGGTGGGCTCAAGTAGGAACAAATGATGGCTTATGTGTTATATTAGGCCTAAGACTGGCACATACTATATATTTAGTACTCAATGGCTAATTTGTTTAATTTACAAAGTATACAGTCTTACATTATTAAGATAATTTTACATGGGCAAATAATTTCTTCCTCCACGAATACTGTTGCATGTAATTCAAACATTTTCAGTATGAGAACAGTAAAATAATAAAGTAAAAGCTTACTAGAATAGGAAGTAGCATCCATCTTTCCAACTTTCACTGGAGAACCAATGCTTTTCATCTCAAGACCAACTTCATTCCAAACTGGTTCCAGTTTTTTACAATGGCCACACCACGGTGCATAAAACTATCCAAAGGAGAAAGAGAGAAAAAAAAAGAAAACCACACTAAGGTCTCAATGCTATTGTGAACATTAACCTTAATATTTTAAAAAATCTCTCTAAATAACCTGCTAATAACCTGTTTTAGACAAAAACTTTAAAAATAATTTTTTAAGTGCTTGCATAACCCCAGATAAAAGACACACATAAATCTACATAGATTAGCATCTAGCATAACCTCGAAAGTTAATTAAGATTATTTTAAGTGATTATTAATACACACTGAAAAAATATACAATTTACAATCAAAATGTCTCTGCTTCCAAATGAATGTATTCATATTCTATATGAAAGGTAGTCACAAAATGAACACACACACACACATCATACCGTATGCAACCTCCTAGACGTTAATGATAAGTATCAGTCCATTTGTATTACAAAAATTTCAACATGATAAATGTCTTCGCTGACTTTCACTGTGTCCATTGATAAGACAGGAAGATACTAAGATGACTACTTTGGCACAGGGGCAAGTCAGGTTAAAATAAAACCACACTCCTCCATATTTCGGAAGATCTAAATGGTGTGGGTGATATTCAGGTACCTTAGTAATGTGGTGTAACAAATTGCTTATTATATTTTCACGAAATAAGACTTATTTTCAACTTTATGCTATGGAATGTTCAAACACATACAAAAGGAAGAACTAAATAGCGAGCTCTTAGGTCCCATTGTCTAAATTTACTAATCATCAACTCTGTCACCCTTATACCATTTCTTTTGCTGCTACTCCACAAACCCCAAATATCATGAAATTTAAATACATTCTGAACCTGAAATTGAGGAAGGGATAATGAAAATTTAATTTTGTTCACATTATGATGAAAGTATGACTGTGACCACTAATGATATTAATATATTCAACCTCTTGGAAATATGAAAAAACAAGAGAGAATTCTACAATAAACTCATGCTATAATATCCCTAAGACATAATCCACAAATTTATCTCCTTAAAAGATTAGTCTCCCTTCTTAATGTCCCTACCACCAAATTTTATCAAAAATTCCTTGCCAGACACCTTAAAGCTCTGATTCGTTGTAATACAAAAACTCAAAATGCAATAGCTGACAAAACAGAGTAGAACCACTAACTATATACTGTCTACTTTGTATGGAAGAGAACAGAAAATATTAAAATGGTACAGACGGGTATTTAACATATAAAACTTACATACTCACATCTACAAGCCAAATGTCATCTTTTCGATTGTCTTTAAACCTTAAAAAAAAAAAATCTGATTTTATGTTTGTGTCCACTTTTAAAATGTGTAGTACAGCTACAGATAATAAACTGATAAAAAATAGGAGATGGAAGAAATTTTTCAATAAATTTTTATGTAAAATTTGTAATCAGTGACCTGTAAATTTTATATTACCCACTAACGTATCTAAGGAACAATCCAATTCCCACTTTTAGCGGACAACTACGCTATGTTGTTGGTTATGTTTCCAACCATAGGGGCCTTTCTAGCGAGCATTCACTTAACAAAATGACTTTAGGAACAGAACTCCTTGCTCTTTCTCATAGGGTAGGGCACTCTGAAACAGGAGGCCCAAAGTGATACACCTCACAGGGTACCACTAAGTTCAAAAAGTACCTCTTTGTTAAGAGTGGCTTTCCTCAGAATCAGAAAGTTTCTATTAAGAATCTGTAAGCACTGTCTAAGACCCACTATCATGACTGGGCCACTTCCAGAACAGTCCTGTATCCATCTGACCATCCTACTCACTACACAGATTGTGTCATGCAATCAGATGTCCATGTGGTCAATTAAGACAAGCTAAGCTGGAAGTAACAATCGAACTCTTATTCACTTACTGTGACTCTGCAAACCAAGAGATTAAAAAAAGAGGCACCAGGTCTTCTGTGGTCCATTTTCTCCCATGAAAAGTCAAGTCAAGTGGATGGAACACAGTTGGGAAAATTCATCTTACTGTGAGGAGTACTGAACAAAGGGCTTCTGTCACTTTATGAGCAGGAAAGGCTCATGGGCAAGACTTGATAAGGTTTTTGCAAAGGTGTCTGGGAAATGCCTCAGGAGAGTACCCTAATCAGAAGCCTTTAGTTAAACAGAGGAAACTGAGCTAGGAGTACAGATATGTATATGAACATGGCTGGCCTGGGAGGCCTGCGTCCTTGACTACAAGACCCTAAACAGATTACAATGCACTCATGCTCCAAATTTGGCATGGAAAGGGCACCTTCTCTCACATGGCCTGCCAGAGAAAGCACTGTTACTGCCTAGAATATGACACACAGGATTTTGGTCTGGAGCTAGACTCCTCACCTACTATATTTAAGGCCTTGTAATTAATGCTGTCACACAATGAAGATAAGTACTCAATTCTAGTACCCAGTCTGTATGACTAAAGGAAAAGAAACAAGAAATACGAGATAAAATGATAAAGTATGGAAAAGTGTGCCAGTTTTTTGATCTTGGAACTATCAGTAAAACTCTTTGGGGCATCCCCTCATTTCATATATATCTATCACCTAGAACAGTAGTGGTGAACCTACGGCATGCATGTTATTGTGTTTTTCTTTTAAGACAAAAGATGTTAATGTATGAGTTTTTTTTTCTAAACTAAAGCTTCGGTATTCAAGTTTAATTGCAATGTTGGCACTTTGTGATAAATAAGTGGGTTTTGGGTTGCAATATGGCACTTGGTCTCTAAAAAGTTCACCATCATTGACCTAGAACAATTTCATATAACTAGCATTATATAAGTACTGGTCACTACTGTCTGTATCATTAAAAAATTAGATTCACACACAAATATTTAGATAATATCTGAACTGGACAAAGTTAAAATATTTCAAATATATGAATACTCACGATTCATCTAAATCTTCTACAAATCCTTTACAAAAAGCCATATCAAGTAAAAGAACTGGAAAAAAAGGGAAAAGACAAAATATAGAAAATAAGTGGTGATTTATTATTTGGTTCTTACTGTATGCTTAATGACCTATAAAATGTTTTGCTTTTCTTGTTCTTTACAATTTACCAAAAACTCATCATCGATCTATTCCAGGGTATGAATGATACAAAAGCAGTTCATTCACTTAAAAAATATTTACTCTGTGAGCAATCATACTGCAACTGGCAAGTGTTTCATAGGCTAGTACACCTAAACAGTTCCTTTTTCTACATATCTTCACTCAAGTTTCCTTTTCACTATTCTATCGTTTCGAGGTAGAAATCTTTTCCCTACAGTTTTTTTTTTTCTGTAGCAGCAATAATCTCTTCAGTAAAAACTCAAAAGGCCATTCACGATTGTATCCCTTTTTCTGCCATTCACGATTGTATGCCTTTTTCTCTCCCAAATAGACCAGGAAAAAAAAAAAAAAGTTGAGCTACATCCCTGCTACGCACTACAGAGCAGTACCTGACACACAGCGGGTTCTTAATGGTGGCTGAGCGAGGAGACCACAAGGAAAACCGGGCACCCCAGGATGGCAGGAGGGGGCTGAGGAAGGGTAACACATCCTCGGGTCACGTTTCTCACAGTGCACAATGTTTCGTCACTGTGCACAATTCTGGCGACCTGACCCGGATCTGTCCTTGAACAGCCCTCTCTTAGCCCCGGTGGTAATCCTTCAAACGCCACAGGACCCAGAGCCCAGGGCAAGAGCAGACTCCGCGTCTGGCACTAGGCTTCCCGGGGCCCCGCAGGGGGGAGCACCAGCGGTGTCCGCTTTGTCAGAGGTCTGAGGTAGGCAAGGCGCACCGGGACCTCCACACCGCGAGGAATCCTCCCGGGGTCGCCCGCGACCCCAGTCGCGCTCGCATCCCGCCCTGGGCTCCGGCAGCGCCTCTGCGCATTTCTTACCTGTGGTGCACAGCCCTACGGCCCGGCTCCACCGACCTGCCACGCTCGCCATGGACAGCTGTATCAGGAGAACGTCAACTGGCGAGGAAGAAACAACTGCAGCCGCAGCCCGCCCGGAAAGGGAAGCCAGCCCTACCGGCGCGGAAGGAGAGCTCCGCGACGAAGCAGGGGGCGGGGCAGGTCAGCCTCTCTACTCCTCCCAGGACCCCGTCGGCCTCTGTCTCTGAGCATGCGCAAGGAGAGACGCATGCGCGCGATTTCAGCGCGTGCGTAGTATCCTCCTCCTGAAACCTTTCCGTCTATGGGTACCTCCGGGAGCGTGGGAACCCGGCGTAGGGGTGCTTCCTGTGAGGGCGGAGCCGAGTGTGAACACTCGTGTCTGGGAAGTTAAATAGGAGAATAAATTTGGCGTTCTAGGCGAGGTAAGCTAGGACAACAGACTTCGAAGTCCAATTTTGTTGGAGGTTTTACTTGCCCCTCTTATGCAGTGAGCGCACCTGCGCGTGTTGGTGGTGCGTCAAACTCGTGGACAATTGTGTGTTAGCAGTGGGTGGGAAGTGGAGGGCTAGGGATTGCTGAGCTGTGCGGCCTTCCTGTGTTTCCAAGATGTATGTGGAGCCTTCTTTGAACCCGTTTGCAAAACGGGGACCCTTACTGGCAGGTATCGTGAATGCATTTTTGCCACGTAAAGGAGTCCCTCTTTAAAAATTGTTTCTCTTTCATCCTGAAAAACTGAAGTTGAGCATAAAGACTATGTTTTTGCTCTCTGTTTCCTGATTAGAAGAATAAAGAAAAAAGGTAGTGTAAAATATTTATATTGACACATTTTTTATATACGCAGCAATGATTTATAAAAACAGTATGCTTTTATATGACGGTTTCTATTCAGTCTCTGCATCTGATTTAGATGAATTTTCGTTTTCATTTTTTGAGAGAGAATTTATGGCAGTACTCCTGCGTCAGTCTCAGGTTGCTGATATTACAGGTGTGGGCCACCACTCCCAGTTTAGATGAAATTTTTATACACTATAAGGTACTAGAGGATTTAGATTAAACCAAATTTTGAAAACATATGTTCGGAGAACAAAACAGGGATTTTATCAGCCAATTCACTCTAGGGTCGACATTTCAAGAAAAATGTTATTAACGAAACAATGCTGTTCCTAGTGACTAGAAGATTATAAATTACAATTGGATTGAGACCAAGCCCTACCTTTCACTGCTTTTGTGCAAACAACGTGGTATGCAGGGTAGGACCTCTGCAGATTTAGATATTTTTAAAATAAAAAGTAGTTTACGAAATGGGACTATAAAGGTGATGGGAATATTCTGTCAGTAGTGGTATAATGGCTTTGTACTTTATGTGGTAGATTTAATAGCACTGAAGGGCCCTATTTCATTCTTCATTCTCATGTTCTCTGTCTCTCACAACCTGTACGAGAAAATAATTTCTATTTCAGTTTGCTTTACAGCTTAAATTAGCAAGTGCAGAGCAATAAAAACCACTCCGCCAAAACCTGTACTTTCCAATACTGTAGACATTAGCCACATGTGGCTCTTGAGCTCTTGAGATGTGGCTATTGTGACAAATAATTGAACATTTAATATTACTGAATTTTAACAAACTTATAAACTGACATTTAGATATGGTTGGAACAACTACAGTATATGAATCTACTTTTACTACTGTAAGTTTTTAAAATCTAAATAGTCAAAGATTTCTGATAAAGTTTTAGAGTCTAATGAAATGTACTATAAATGTAAAAGTGGATTTTAAAGACGCTATAGAAATGTAAAATGTCTCAGTATTGTTGGAATGTTTAATAATTTCAGAGTATTGAGTTAATAAAAGATACTATTAAACTTCTCTCACCTGGTTTTCATTTTTTTGATGTAGCTACTAAAGAATTTAAAAATACATACATGGCTGACATTATATTTTCATTGCACATCATCGACCTAGACAATCTGAAGATAATAGAAATAATGCATTAATGTGACAATAATCAAAATGAATTTTTGAAGGTTTTTGTACAAAACACTGGCTGAATTTTCACATACTAAAAGTTGTGTTAGGCAAGTTTGTACCACAGTATTGTGGTCGTTAAGGTTGATTGTGTCAACTTGATTGGCTTGGGAGCCACTAAGGGGATTAGTTAAGCACATTTTTGGATGTGTGTGGATGGGTCATGGAGGCCTGACCTTTGGGTCCATATGTGGTTCCTTACCCCTTTCTCTCTGTAATAGCAGGGAGCCACATATAGGTTGTGGCCACAGAAAGATGAGGTTTGGATCCGCACCAACAGAGAAGAGCTACATCATGCCTTTTAAAAAGATGAAAGTAAGTTTATTATAAAAGTATAGCAGATATGAGCATAGTCCAAGAATACATTATTACACAAGGAGGCAAGGGACAGTACCAGAGATGAAAAAGAATCCTCTGGGGAAGCATCTTGTATGAGATGGAGCCTTCAGCAGGCAAGAGAGAAAACACCAACACCTACCAACAACACACACTCTAATTGTACCCAGTTTGTTAGTTTCTTTAGTACTGTGTTAAAACAAAAGTGGCTTGGGGCCCATAGGCCTACATGGCTGGAGGTATCATTCCCAGCCTTGGCTGGAGTCAAGGAATGGTCAGTTTTTGTGTATGTTAACAGTTATTTCTATACATTCCTTTCCCAGGAGAAAGCCAGTTTCTCTGCAGAAAGGCAGCAGCCAAGGTCACTTCACCAAACACCTGCATTTCTCTGACTCTCATCACTTTTAACCCTTTCCTTTATACTTTCTAGTGCTGTTCCCCTGCCATACTTCCTGGCTGTGGTAAACTAAGCAGCTTTGCCCTCCCACACCTTTCTGTTATAGTTGAATGGGCCAAAAATAGCCCAGGTTCTGGTAAGGGACAAGGAAAGAATTGCCAAGCATACACCTCATAGTAAGTAGCTACGTTTATTGAAGTTCACAGGACTGTAGCAGCAGGAATAGGCAGAAAGGTAAAGGGAAAGAGGAGGAATAGGAACTGAGGAAGAGGAACCCTTGATAAGTCAGGTTTCCAGTATTTAAAGGCTCAGACGCCTCTCACTCTGGGTGCCCCTCATTGTACTGAGACACTTCTGACTCCAGGTGCCTCCCACTGCATCTCTCACTGGTCAATGATCTGTCCCCTTAGGCATCACAACCTCCTAATCTTAAACATGGATAATCATTAGGGTTTATGTTTATAGTTCAATGAAGGGTAGGGAGTAGTTTCCTCAACTCCCTACTTCTAACTGGCACTGTACTATTTCCACCATGATGTTTCTTCCTTACAGCCAGCCAGCCATTGACTGGATCCCCTGAAAAATATGGGTAACATTAAATCTCTCCTCTATTAAATTGTGGGTGTCAGGTATTGTGTCTCAGCAACAGCAAAGCTGACACAGAAAATTGATATAAGGAGTGGAGAGGTTGCTGTGACTGTACCTGACTGTGTAGTTCAGAAGCCCCTGGAACTAGTTTATGGGAAGAGTTTGGAAAGGCTTGCAGATGCAGGCAAGAGAAACCATGGTATGTTGTAATTAGTGATTGATAGGTGATTCTTAAAGGACCAGAAGGCTGATAGGAATACAGACAGCAAAGGAGGTTTCACTTGGTAACAAGGACTCCATTGGCAGTTTGACTAGGGATCATGCGTATTATCCCAATAGAAAATTTGTCTATATTTTGCTCATGTCCTGGAACTGTGCAAAAGATTGAGATTAATGGGCATGGTCTGATTATTCTTTTGGAGGAAATTTGAAGGTAGTCTAATATTCAGGCTGTGGCATGGGTATTGCTGGCTCCTTTTAGCCAGATTTATAATGAGAAACATGGGGAAAACTCAGAGCAGAACAATTTGAAAAAAATTAAATTTTGCTCCCACAGAAATGAAGTGAGACTGGGGACAAATGATGTGTGGTTGCTAAAGAGATTACTACCATTAAAAAGAAACCAAGCACTTTGTATGGAGGTAAGAAGAAAGATGCCTTGATGGTGTCTCAGGAATCAGTGGGATGACCACGTATTGCAGGTTGAAGGACACAAAAGTATAATCCTTTCATCTGAGAATTGAGTCACTTGGATCTCTTCTTGAGAAAGGCCTTCTAGGGAAGTGGCTCCCTAGAATTCATTTCACAATGCTCAGCCATTCAGGCTTGCAGAGACCACTGCAACCAAGGTCCGAGGGGCTTGGCTACTGCTTTCCTTGACAGCAGACCTTATCACCTATGTGGTGCAGGTTTTATTAGCATGCAAAATGTAAGAGTTATGGGGATCAAGGAGGCATCCACCCAGATTTCAAAGGTGGCCTGGAATCCCAGGTAAGTAGCCCCTGAGAGGGCAGTGCCTTAAACCATGGGAATTAAGCCAAAGGTTCAGTGGAAACACCAGGAAGTTGGAGATGCTAGGAACATGGAATGCTTGCCAAGGAAGACTGCAGGCCGTGAATGGAGCCTGTCCAAGAGAGAGGTTATGTGGACTGCAACCAGCAAGGACATAGAGTGAGACCACCCAAGCCCTCTGCAACTCACATCTCACTACTTTGTGCTCTGGGTTTTAAATAAGGAACTACAGGACTTACTATCTGTTCTGCTGGTTTCAGTCTTGCTTTGAATTATTTTCTTCTCTGCTATTTTGTCCCTTTTGCAATGGGAATGTTTACCTCTTGTCATTGTACCTTGGGGTTATGTACCTTCATACTCATTTTTACAGAGCTTCACAGCTAAGAATTTCCCTTGACTCTCAGAAGGGACATTGACTCTGACTTTTTAAAAATGCTGAAACTGCTAAAACCTGGGAAAGGGATTATAGCACTTTTGTTATTGGGTAGGTTCCAATATTCCTGGGTTCTTCCCCTTCTTGAACAAAGAATTGAATGAGGGCTGCAAAAAGTAATTCCAAAGTTTAGTTTAAAATTATAAATAAGAAGAAGAGTTGGCCCTGCAGAGCAAGTACAGGCCAAACAGAAAAAGACATGGAGCTGCTGCCAGCGGCATTGGTCCAGAAAGTGCAAAGCCACAGGAAGGAAAAAGGGAGAGAGCTTTTCATGGCCACACCAGAGAAAGGAAGAGCGCTTCCTTCTGGTGCCGCTTCTATTTATAGAATGGGGTTCTTATGGAAATTTGGGAGACCTTCCTACTGTCCCCGTGAGATGAGGGGCACCGTGAGAGGAGTGGCGCTTCAAATTGGTGTCTCAGGCTGACATCAGGTCCAGGCCACTCCTCCAGGTCACACCCCCTTGCCGGCCAGCCTTAGCCACACGCTAGTCCTGCCTCACTTTCAGTTGTACTCAGGATAGTTGTATCATGTTAGAATTATTATTGTGTATTCTGAAGATTAAGGGTGGATTAAAGAGATATGCTTGACTGTCAGATTGACATGGGGTGAAATGTGGTTAAATTTGATTTTGTGAAATTGGTTTGAGAGCCACTGAGGGGATTAGTAAAGTACATCTGAGTGTGTCTGGGTGGTTCATAGAGGTGTAACCTTGGGTATTATATCTGGTCCCTAGTCCCTTCCTCTCTGTCAGTCTTCCCCTGCTATGCTTCCTGGCTGCCATGAACTAAGCAGCTTTGCTCTGACATGCCTTTCTGCCATGTTTCTGCTTTGGAGCACACCAATTCTGTACTGAATCCCCTGAAAACGTGAACCAAATTAAATCCCTCCTTTAAATTGAGAGGGTTGGTTACTGTGTCTTAGCAATGGTAACGTTGACTAATTACAAATATAGAAAGATATTTTCAACTACTGAAATTTATGTTTGTCTGTCTCATGTGATGAAAGATTTCCTTAATATTTAAGAGATTCTATTGCATAACTGTGACAAGTGTTTTTTTGTTAAACTTTCAGATGAACTAGATACATGCTTTGTGTATTTTTCATACATATAGCTGTGATCTAAATATATCCTCCAAAATTCTTGTTGAAATTTAATTGCTAATGTGATACTATTGAGAAATTGACATTTAGGTGATTAAATTACAATGGTAGAGCCCACAGGAATGAGTTTAGTGACCTTATAAAAAGGCTTAAAACAACATCCTACTCCCTTTTTGACTTTATCTTCTATCATATGAAGATTCAGCGAGAAAATGCATCTTGGAAGCAGAGAGCAAGAGAATAACATACTGAATCTGCTGACTGTGGGGCATTGGCCAGAAGTATGTATGAAATGGATGTGCAGAGGTGAGGGGCTTTTGGAGCCACACACCTAGTCCAACACCTCCTGGCATGCATGGTTAGAGATTAAAAGATAGCCTCCAGGCTACAATTCCAAATAAGCTTAAACACACTACCTTAAGGTGTGAATGTGCTGGCCCTTGTCCTCCTCATACTCTGATTTACCAGTTAGATTGGGCCCAAGATCAGTCATGTAACAGACTACCCTGACCTTCTCCATCCTTCCCCTGTCCCCTACATGAGTTCCTGCCCAGACGCCATTTTTTTTTTTTTCCTTGCTTCCTGGTTCTATCAGTCAAAAGCCACAGAGGCTTCAGTTCAGGGCTGTCCGTTGAGACTTTCTCATGCTGAGGAGTCTTGTTTAATGGCAGCCTCTCTGTGCCTTCTTGGAGTATGGATTAGACATTGACTCTGAGTAATCTTTGAATAACCTTTCATCCTTTTCTGCGTGACAAGATCGTGAACTGCTACAGCTGACATCCTTTCCAACCTCCACAACTATGAAAATTATTTTTTTATCATTTATAAATTACTCAGTCTGTGGTATTTTGTTATAGTATCAGAAACAGACTAAAAGACACATCTTTAACAAAAGACATGTATAAGGATGTCTGTAGAAGAACTGTTTATAATTGTGAAAAATGGAACAATTCAACTAACAGTAGAATGTATAAATTGTGTTGTTCTTCCACAGTGGAATATATTACAGCAATGAAAGCGATGAACTTTTCTATAGAGAATTTACACGAATGCATACCATAAATGTTAAGCAAAATAAGGCACAACCCAGGGATACTCACTATGATTTTATTTACATAATCTCAAAAATAACCCAATTAAGCAATAGTTTTCAAAGTCAGCAGTACAATTAAATGTCTTATTTCCTAGTCCGGATGCTACTTTCAAAGATTTGTTTACTTTGTGAAAATATATTGAACTTTTAGAATCTATGTAGTTTTCTATGTGTAGGTGTGATGGATTGATACAGTCAGTTTGAGCAGGAATGCTCAGCTGGAGTGAGTCGGTGTGGTTCTGGGCATAGAAGATCCACCTGATTGCTGCCAATGACACACAAAGGAGAACGGGGGCAGAAGATAGGTGTTTCCCAGGAGAAGCTCTGTTGTGGCTGGTTCTTCCAAAGGGATCTCAGCTGTTCTCATTGCAGAAGGAGCTCAGGGCCTTGCTGTCATCAGGGATGGCTGCTGTTCACTTTGGGGAGCTCTGGTCTTCATCTTGCTGCAAGCATCATATCCTGGTACCAGTGTAGCTTTCTTCAGTCATTTAGTGCAGATACGGACTTCCATGGGACATTGCCGTGGGCGCCCAGCCCTTGACTGGATCTTTTCTGTCTCCAGTGCATAGACAGATGTTCTGCACCCTTCCTGCATTTGGCTCTTGTGAATGTTGTTAACTTGTACTTGTCCTGTATTAAATCTGCTTTCTTGAAAACCATTAACTCAGGCTAGGGATTTAGCTCAGTGATTGAAGTGCTTGCCTAGCAAGTGCTAAGGCCTTGAGTTCGATCCCCAGCACCACTAACTCCAGAATCATCTGACTATTACAGTAGGCTATAGGAAGAACATTTAAAAGTAAGAATAAATAAAGCTGTATACATTTATTTATTTATTTATTGGTGCCAGGGATTGAACTCAGGGCCTTGTGCTTGTACATTTATGTTTTAAAAAAATTTTTTATTGGTACATTTTAGATATACATAATGATAACATTCATCATAAGGAATTTTTACCTGTAGATGATATATGTTGCCTCTTCTTTTTTTCCCATTCCTCTCCCCTCCTTTCAACCCCTCTTTCCCGCCTTATTTACAAAAGCTTTGTTTCCATTTTTTTCCCTTCTATTCTCTTTCTTATCCCCCTCCCTTGTCCCTTTCTCATTTTAACATTTTCTTCCCGTTTCCTAATATGTATTATACATTTTGGTCCTTATTTACACTTTCACTTTCTCACACCAGAGAAACAGTGCGGTTTTTAAACATGTGTACTCAATTTATTTCACTGAAGAGTATGGTCTCAAGATGCATCCATTTACCTAGAAATGTCTCAAGGTTATCCTTCTTTGTTGCAGAATATCACTCCATTATATAAAAAAAAAAAATACATCTTCTTTATCCAGTCATCGGTTGCTTGGCATTTGGGCTGTTTCCAAGATTCAGCTATTAAAAACTGTGCCGCTATAAACATTGGTGTGCATCTATCTCTGGTGCTTTTAATTATTTTGGGAGGATACCAAGAAGGGGAATAACTAGGTCAAATGAAACCTCTGTTTTTACTTTTTGAGGACTCTCCACACGATTTCCACAGTGGTTGCACCAGTCTATGTTCCAACAGTGGAAAAGAGTTTCTTTTTTCCCCACTGTCCTCCCAGAAATTGTTATTGACTGATTTTTTTAATAACAGCTATTCTTTCTGGAGTGAGGTGGAATCTCAGCGTTGTTTTAATTTTCATCTCTCAAATAACTTGTAATTGTTAGGTTTACGCGGAGGGAGGGAGAAGGGAAAAGGCTGACGACGCTCGCCGTGGGAGAAAGCTTTATTAAGGTGTTACAGCTCCCCCCCCCACTCGAGTGAGAGTGCCCTTTTATCCCTTAGCCGCCCCCCCCCTTTCGTGAGGTTGGGGTTTGAAAAGTGCACGTTTAGGGTTGGTCCTTTCTACATGGGGTGATTGGGTGGTGGGTAAGGCCCCTGGGTAAATTGGCGTGAAGGACCTAATTGGGGACTCTAGTCAGGGGGAGGGGCCATTGTTTCTGCGGGAGATTCTGGCATGGGGGGGGCTTTGTGAGAAACCAGCGGCGGCCATTTTGGCATCTGGGGAGGGTCATCCTAACAGTAATGTTGAACATTTTTTCATATATTTATTTGCCATTTTTACTTCTTCAACTGAAGCTTGTGTATTCATTTCAGATGCCCATTTTTTCTGCTCATCATCTGCAGAACCGGACGTACATGGGACAGTGTTGTGGTCTCCCAGCCCTTGATTAGATCTTTTGGGTCTCCAGTGCCTAGATGGACATTCAGCACTTCCTGCATTTGGCTTGTGAGTGAATACTGTAACTTATAAATGTCCTTTCTATTAAATCTTCTCTCTTACAACCATTGGCTCTGAAAACCTAACTAAGACATGGTTCCTACTTTGGCTGCTATCTTCATGGGGATGGTTTAAGGAGAAGTCCATGTTGACTTGAATGGACTAAGGGACATGACAGTCATTCCCAGAGAATAATTGCCACACACCTCTGGTGTCATTTAAATTGTTTACTAAAAATGCTGTCCATGGAGACACTAGTGGACTAACACTGTGAGAGTGAAAAAGACCCTGTGGGGTACACTTCACTGAGGTTATGACTGCTACTGGTGGATTTCATTACTGGGACAAAAGTGGGTGTGGAGGTGTTGGCCAGAGGTATGTCAGAGATGGATATGCAGAGATAAGGGCCTTTTAGAGCCACAAACCTAAAACTTCTCAGAGTGCATGGTCAGAGATGAAAAGATACCCTGCTGGACCACAAGTCACAGTAGGATCAAAATACACTGCCTTGAGGTGTGAACGCCCTGGCCTTTATCCTCCCCATACTCCTTTATCACTTAATTTGGTCCCAGATTCAGTCATTTAACAGACTATTCTCACCCTCCCTGTTACCTATAGGAGTCCCTGCCCAGGAACCTTTCTTTTTTCTTTGAGCCTTGCTTCCTGGTTCTATCAATAAAGGCTACAGAGACTGCAGTTCGGGGCTGTCAACTGAGACTTTCTCGTGCTGGGGAGTCTCCCTTGGTGGCAGCCCCTCTCGGCCCTCTTGGAGTATGGCTTGGACATTGACTACGAGCAATCTTTCATCCTTTTGCACCATGCCATGGTGGAGAACAGCAACAAGTGAGAATAAAGGAGGCAGCTTTGGGTCTTTTATCCCAGCTTCCCCCATCAGACTTCAAGATAATACAAAAGTGATGGTTTTACAAATGAAAAGAAAAATTTTTTTTAAAAAAGGACAAGAATTTTAAGGCTAAATGGTGGTTTTAGATGGTTAATTTAAATTGGCATAAAAAAGGAGGAAATTGGCATGGCAGAGTGTCCACCAAAACTGTGATGGAAATTTATAAAGAGCCATGGAAACAAAACCACCTTACTTCCCTCTTCCCAGGATGTAAAACTAGAAGACAGGACTAGTCATAGCAAAACTTCAGATTGAGTAATGTTCTCATGAGCCTCCAGCATTAAACTCCAAAAGGCCTGGTTTTAACACTCAAGCAATGTATTAGTTTTCTTTCGGCGCAGTTGAAATAACAAACATTTATCATCCAGTTCTCTATGTTAGAAACCCAAGAAACTAAAAGTAGTTTTTCTGCTCCAAGTTCTACAAAGCCCAGTCCATAAGGCATGAGAAGGTGTTGCTTCTTTCTGGATGCTGTATGAAAGAAGCTGCTTCCAGGCTCACGGAAATCGCTGCTCATGTGAGTGTAAGACTGAGGCTTCCGCTTCCTTGCTGGCGCGATTGCCTGTGAGGTCTCAGCTCCTAGAGGCCCACAGTCCCTCAGCTGTGGCCTCACAGCACAGCCAGCCACAGCAGAGCAAGTCCTTCTGTTGCAGGCCTGTCCAGCGTTCACTTTTGCGGCAAACCTCTGCCTTTTCTGCGGGCTCCTGTGATTACGTTGATCTAGCTAAGTAGAATTCATGCTCATAAATATAGTCAACCTAATTTCTCTTAAATTTCAATACTAAATGCAAAATATAAGATTTCATCTAAAGCCTGGTGTGGCGGTGCACGCCTGTAATCCCAGCACTCAGGTGGTTGAAGCAGGAGGATCGCTGTGAGTTTAAGGCCAGCCCGGGTTACATAGTCACAAACAAAATGAAACAAAGCAAAAAAGATTTCATCTAAAAAATACTAGATTATATATTTCAGAGTGCATGATAGATTTCAAGCTATCATTACAATAGGTCAGATTCTCTTACCCAGTCCAACTATAAACATGGAAAAATAGTAATACTATTTTCTTTCTTATAAAAATTTCTATATTTACTTCTGAATCTCCGTAAGTTTCAAAGGTGCTAACCCAATTGTGGAAGTCAACTAATACGTCAGTAAAGTAGGTTTCAACCTTTTTTCGGGGGGAGTTGCTGGGGATTGAAGTCAGGGCCTTGCGCTTGCTAGGCAAGCACTCTACCACTGAGCTAAATCCCCAACCCCCACTTCAATAAGTTAGGTTATTCACTTTTAGAGTGTTAGCTCGGGGGAATCATTTAGATTATCGTTCTTTACCCCAAATAAATATTTTAAACCTAATTTTTAGTTATTTTGCCAATTTTTTCATAATCTCAAGAGTGACCCTCTCACATAGTAATATTTCTCTCTCGTCCTAGAACACTTCAGCTCACAAGATAAGCAAGTGATCACTCATAAATTTAAGACCTGTAATCATTATTTCCTTTGAATTTTAAAAACTTTGACCCCTGCAATCTCTTATTCATATTCTTAAAAGTTCTGTAAATCCTTTGGATTTTTAAAGTAATAGTAGATGGACTGTGACTCATTTATAGGTCTTCATCTGACTGGATGTTGCATTGGTGGGGTCGTTCCTGTAAGTCAGAAAATATCTTTTAAATGATATACTTAATACTGAAGTGGATTCTGTATTCTTCATCAGTATAATAAATGCTTTAACAATAATAAAAGAAATGAGAACTGAGATTCATCAGAAGGATATTCTGACCTCTTTCTTTTTCTTCTTTTTGTTTTTTTTGTTTTTGATTTTGTTTTTGATTGTTCATTTTGTTTTCTTGAGACAGGCTCTCCCTATGTAGTTCAGACTGGCCTAGAATTCACTATGTAGCCCAGGCTGGCCTCAGATTTACAGAAATCCTCCTGCCTCAGTCTCCTGAGTCCTGGGATTATAGGTGTGTGCCACCATGCCTGGGTTTCTTTGGTGTTTTTAAATTAACAGTTATCGTTTTACGTGTCATGGACTCAGGACTTTCGCAGATACAATGTGTTTGAATTAACCAATCATCATTTCATTTCTGATGCTCATTTTGTCACAATCCAATGCTTTAATTTGGTTCCTGTGTTCATTAACACTGCAGTGAAATTTCAGTTACTTGTATAAAAGCTTTCATATGTTCTTCTAGATTTCCCTCCCGAGATCTGGACTCAGTTATCCTTCAAAAAAACGCTGGCTCCTTTTCCTGGAAAATCGGTTTTAGGAATTATGGTCTGAGCTGTGTGTTGTGCATATTAGGTTGGTTCTATCTGAGATGCCATCATGCCTCTGAGTTTTTTCAGTCAGCAGAAATATAAATATAGATGATGTACATTTGATATATAGCCCATTACATAATTCATAGCTGAATTTTGCTAATTCATATAAGTATGAATTGGTAAATGCAGTTGAATGGAGACTTTTCAAACAATTATTGCAATTTTGAAATGTCTGAAGTGTTTTCGCTTCAATAAAACTATAGAAACTTATATAGATCACTTAATCCTGATCCCTTTCTGGAGGAAACAAAATTTTTTATGTAGCTGTAAATACATTTCAGATTTGTTATAGTGTCTACTAAATACTTCCTGCTTATTTAAAAAAAAATTCTCAATTTTCTGGGTTTCATATTCTCATATCACTTTGAGAAACTATTTCTATTTTGATATATTTTCCATTACTCAGATATTAAAATTAAGAAAGTGAAAGTATTAATTTCAATTAAATATAGAGCTCCAAGCAGAGAATCTTGAATCTCTTTTATGTAGGCCAGGCAGCATTGATAGGGCTTTTTGTGAGTATTTTAAGTATTGTTAATATTTCTACAAGGTTGGGGA
Source organism: Hystrix cristata (assembly GCA_004026905.1). Lineage (NCBI taxonomy): Eukaryota > Metazoa > Chordata > Mammalia > Rodentia > Hystricidae > Hystrix > Hystrix cristata. Next base: position 159,371 of record PVJO010001344.1, read on the forward strand.
TTTAGCTCAGGTGGTAGAAAGCTTGCCTAGCAAGAGCAAGGCCATGAGTTCCATCCCCAGCATCCAAAAATAAAATTAAAATTAAATAATTATTTCTATGATAGACCTCACAAAGAGCTCAGGGAGCGGCAATTATATCTTGAAGTCTTATTCTTCTAAATGGATATTTGGCATTTCTTGAAGGCCTTTTATAGTTGTAAGCCTCATCTGACCACAGGTAACATGACATTATCTCTTCAGTTTTCTAGCTTTCTTTTAAGTATTTCAGGACATTATGGCTCCCAGAATTAGGCTAGAAAACTAATTCTGAATCATCTTGCCATGGCAATTATGAGTTCACAGGTCACGAACCCTACTGATTTAACATCACCCAGAAAGGAATGGACTTCCCTTTCTGAGCCCTGGGTAGAAATCTCACATAGACGGATTTAAGCTAAGAACAAATGGAAGACTTCCAATTTATAGGCAGAATTGTATAGAGAAGATGTAAGAGTTGGGAGCAAATCATACAGAAGGTAGCGAGAATCTGAGGCTAAACAGACATTGTAATTGTTCACAGAATTCACTCTTGTCCCTGAATGAGAACAGTCCTGTGGCAGAATCAAAGCCAACCAGATGAGCTCCAGGCAGGAGAGGAAAGGGAGACAGGTCTGAAAATAAAATATCATGCCCCATGCCTTTCACACACTCACTTTTTGTTCTGGCATAGAAGGCCACAGTTTCACAGCTAAAAATAAGTGCTGTTTACTAGGAGCCATATATGTTTTTTTTTTAAAGAAGGAAAATAAAGGAAAGGGGAGCCATGAGAATCACATCATGGTTCATTAATATTTCAAATTTACAAATCTTGTGTAAAGACCTCTGAGAACTTGCTTGTAGTTGACGGGGGCGCACACAGCAAAGAGCCAACAGTGTGATCCTCAGTAGGGGAAAGGGAGTGACCTGAGAGGCAGAAGTCAGAAAGCTTTAAGCAGCTCTTTAAAACAGGCACTAAAATATAGATTTCAATGTGGCCACAGAGTTTTTCTAGTAAAATATCAAGAATCTCTCATATGGCTGAGACTTTCTTGTTTAACACACTGACTGCCTTCATATTTAGAGGAGGAGTCCTTCCCAGTTTGGCTTTGCCAAAGAAAATCTTATACTTTAATGTATGAATTTTCTCATTATACTTTACGATGATTTTTGCTTCATAAAAGCTAAAGTTGCCTTTATTAGCCTGGAAGCAAATTTAGGTTCCATTTTTTTTCTTTCTAGCTGTAAGAATGGCAACATCTGGCCAGACGTGTTGGTACACCTATATTTCGGGCTGCACCAGAGGCAGAGGCAGGAGGATTGCAAATTTGAGGACTACCTGGGTAACTCAGTGAGATACTGTCTTAAAATAAATAACACAATATAATACAATACAAAGTATTGGGCTGTAACTGTGGTAGAGGGCTTGCAGCAAGGCTCTGGCTTCCATTCTTTGCACCACAGAAGAGAGAAAGTGAGAGTAATAATGGGGGAGAGGAGAGAAAAGAAGAAAAGGAAGGAAAAAGAGAGAGAGAGACAGAGAGAAAGAGAGACAGAGAGAGAAAGAATGGAGACACCTGCTGGAACCATGGAGCAATTTCCTAGTTCCAAATCATGCCTGCATTTCTCAGGAGGTGATACACACATGCACAGAAAGGGAACGACAAAGTCCATGCTTTAATTAGAATACAGATTTGTAATGGACAAAGCCAAGCTCCTTAGTCCAAGATTTGGGGAGCTGAAAGTTTCTAGAATAATATTTTTGGAAAGAAACCTGTACTCCTAAGCTTAAAAGTCAGAAAGAAAGCAGGCAGCAGCGGTTGCTATAGTAGCAAATGTAAGCCTGTCCTCTGGGGAGAACAGAAAAGAACAGTTCAGCGGCCCAGGGAAGCTGGCTTTGGGGCTCACTGAGAGACACTGGTGACAGGAGATGTGTCGCTCTGCAAAGACAAACAGAGCAGTACCTGTCTGTATGTACTTTATTACCATCAGGTCGTAGAGATTAGCCCAGACAGCAGGGTGCCAGTATATATACCATTTTAAAATCCAAGCTACATTTAACGGTTAGCCTGATACAGTATGCTTCAAATACAACAGAATGACAATAGCCAGAGATTATTGTCATCACCTTGCCTAGGGACAAATTTTATTCATCACATATATTTAAACCACAAATAGAAATCCATAAATGTCAAGGGTTTTATGTATAGCGATTCAAATGTCACAAGTTTAAATCTATTTCAGATTTAAAGCAAAGCCTCATAATTTGGTATTCTGAAAACGAGTACCCTTATTTATTCCTTTCATATTTTTATAAATGTCAACCTCTTAAGAATTTTTTTAGGCTAAAGATCAAACCCATTTAAGTACATTGCTTGAAAGAGACACTGGATAATTTTAGTTACCATTTTCTTGATATTTTCCATCTTATTTTCTGCAGCTTGGCAGGATGAAGACAAAGTGTGTGAATAGGTATGAATATTTCTTTTACCTTCTCCCTTTTCAACCTGCTCCTGAGGATGTTTTCTAAAAATTTGGACTGAGGATTTATAGAGAGCCTTTCTTTGAATTTCTTTAACAGTTGGATTTCTAGACTGCAAAGCAACTTTAGGATGTCGTTTGATCAGCTTTAGTCCCCACAGCTCTTGGAGCTACTCATTTTATTATTTCCTTCCTGCATGTTTATAGAACACTTATTTATGTTGGAAAATTTCTGAAGCCTTGCATTGCCAAATACGTAATTTGATTGTAACATTTAAAAGAGCATTTATACACACACACAGAGTTTTATAATGAACACTCTTTCCCTCAAATACTTAGAAAATTCTACTGCTTGCCTGCATCTATTTTCATTGTCAGATCTGATGTCCTTCTGGGCTTTGTTTCTTCGTAGATGATCTGTGAAGAAACAAGACCAAGACACACTGTGTTATATACGTCTGTGTCTTTCATGTTCTAAATTTCACAATGGCCTTCCCAGGTTCTGGTTTTTCTTTGATCTCCCGCTCCGGAGGAAGGAAAGGCCAGCAAGAAAACCCCAGCGCGCACAGGCCCAGGCCTTCTCCGAACTGCTGACATTTTTTACCAGGTATCTCCACCAAACTGGCCAGAACTTTTCAACCAGGGGTCCATTTATGGTAAATGATACGTAAGAACCTGTATAAACTCATCAGTTAGAAACACTTCGTGCTGGGAGATATATTTTGCTGTGTTATTCTGAATGTTTTTATTTGCACCCTGTGTTTTGGCTTTCTCCTGAAAGGGGGGGGGTTCCCATCCCTCGAACGCTGTACTGGCGCGACATCTTGTGGTGATATAAGGTCACGCAGGCAGGCTTTTCCTTGACTTTACTAGCTGATTTCACTTTCCTTGTAACTACAACGTCCCTGGAAGCAAGTTCTCAAAGTTTTCCTGTGCCAAATACCAAACCTAAAATTTTGCTGACTAATAGGTTCTATTACTCAGACGAAGAAGGCTTTTTAGTATTTTTGAAATATGTTTTACAAATAAATACAGAGTAACACTTTCAAAGGAATTTATCAAAAATTGATCATGCACTAATCAGAGTACAAAATTACCTTAATGGATGCCAGTTTTGAGAATGCTTTAAGCTTAGTCATTCAACATTTGACTCTTAGTCACATCTTATGCTATGAGGTCCCACGTTTTTCAAAATTGTGAATTTTTTTGTCTTTTTTTTAAATTAAGAAAAGACTATTTAGAGGATTTATTTAAAAGTGGTGAAAAAGGGGGAACAGATGATAGATAGCTACTGAGGAGTAGGGAGCATTCGAAAGTGAAATACTCGTGGGCCTTTCGTTGTAGCCCCTTTTTAGTGAGGTTTTTTCCCTTGGGTCAGCCCTTGGAATCTGATTGGCTCTTGGGCTTGTCTGTCACCTCTGCCTTGATTTCCCTCAGCTCTATGACCTTTGTCTTTTGGCAGAGGGCAATTTATGGGCGGGTGCCTTAGGGCTAGTTAAAGAGTCAAAAGGGAGTCTGTTTTCTGTATGTTAATCAGATTACCTGGGGCCTTCCCGGAATCAGTCTCTTTGCCTTTATCTCCTTAACTGTTGGAATGTGGCTGCTCTTAGGTTTAATGTCTGAGGAGGCTTTTACCCTATCATTTCCCTACCTATGAGGACCCCTGTCCCTACATTACCCCCTTTGAGAAAAACATCCAACTTCTGTTGGGGAACTGGGCAAAGACCGATCTGGCTTCTTCGAGCTGAATGGGGTCCTGTGGTGGATAGGAATCTTTAGCAGGGAGGTTTTGTCTGACGGGCCTCGACAGTTTTTTGTCTTTTAAGAGCAGTGATGACGATTTTAAAAATTACGTCCAAGAATAGTGCTTTGAAATACAGACCAAGTTGCCTAACCCACTATGTCAGTTAAAAATGGTGAGTTTAAAAAACTGGCCATAAGCAAGTCACAACAGCTAAGCTGTGGAAACAGCTCAGATGCCTGTCAAGGGATGAATGGATGAGAAAAAATGTGGTATATATCCATAATGAAATATTATTCAGCCAAAAAGAATGGAATCATGTCATTCGCAGAAAAATGGACAGAATTAGAGATCATTGTGATAAGTAAAATAAGCCAGACTCACATGGTTAGATCCTGCAAGTTTTCTCTTACATGAGAAATCAAATAAATAAAACAACTGACAATAGGAAAGTAGGAGGTATGTGAACAGGACACGGGGAGTTAGTACGTGCGCTTGTCAAGCCTGCCGAGCACTGTTGTCCGTCTCTGCAGGGATCATATCTGCTGCAATTAAAAAAAAATCCTTGTGCGAATGGAGCTCTGTGGGGCTTATCTGTCAACATTTCTGAACCTGTGAAATCTTTGCAAATACTGATGGAAGACCCGGGACCAAAGCAATATAACTTTTGAAGGCTGTAGATACTTATGTCAGTTCAGTAAGTGAAAGATTCCTTAGCCTGAAACAACTGGAAAAAAAAAAAAAAGAAATCCATCCAATTATTTAATTTTTTTTTAAAGCTGAGATGGAACAGAAAGAGAAATTGGGGAAAAATATATTTCTTTGAACTTTTAATAACAAAGGCAGGACATTTTTATCTTGGGTTTAATTCTTTTGGACTGTAAAATCTTTGGATTTGGACACTTGTACCATTTGCATTTGATAGTGGAAAACTACATTCACTGTATGGGGCATGTCTATGTTTTTGGAATCTTTTATTTGGTTATCTTTAGGCAACCTATTATTTGAATCTCTTGTCATTTAGTTTCATCGAATATCTTCAGATTTGCTTTGTTAAAATTCTTAATTGGACGTGGTTTGAGTGGAATATAAAGCAAGAGATATTGTTCAGCTTGAAAGCAGACTTGTCTAGGGGTTATTAACAGGTTATTCTGATCAATTTCAGATACTTGACAAAATAAACACAACTGTTACATTGTATAGGTTTGAAAACATGTCTGAAAAATGTTTTGATATTCCTTTTTTTTTTTTTGGTGCTGGGGATCAAACTCAGGGCCTTCTGCTTGCAAGGCAAGCACTGTAACCACTGAGCTAAGTCCCCAGCCCCTTGATATTCCTTTTATGAGTTGGTGCTTATGTCTCTTCCCCTTGAATCTGGGCCCTTTTATGACTTGTTCGTAGAGAATACTGGTTTGCATATGACGTGTCTAACTCTTTGAGTTACTCAGAAAAGGCTCTATAGCTTCCTTCTAGTTCTCTTGGGGCATTTACTTTGGAGCCTTGTGTTGCTACCTAAGCAGTCTGACTACACTGAGGTCATCAGGCCGTGAAGAAGCCAAGGCCACACAGAGAGGCATTGTGTAGGTGTTTTGGTGGCAGAACTTGCCAAGGTCCCATCTGACAGATTTAACCTCTTGGAATCAATCACCAGACATGTGAGTGCAGACATCTCCAGATGATCCCCCACTTCTGTATCTAGTTACCCCCAGCTGTTGAGTCACCCTGGCCAAGGCTCCAGAGATAGTGAAGCAGAAACAAGACATTCCCACTGCATCATTTTGTGTGTATTAAAAATTATTGTCCATCACTGTTGTGAGTCATTAGTTATGCAGCATTTGTAAGCAGAGCATGGTTTCAAGGCTGCCCATAGAGCCAACAGTCGTTGACTGTTATGGGGGTAAAATCCAGTTGAGGCTGAGGCTGGACATTTCAATTGACACTGTGTTTGCTTCCTCTAGGAGAATAGCCTTATCTCTGGTTGACCACAGAAGTAGAACAGAGCAAAGAGAATGAAAAGCCAAACAGTATTGGGACTGACTCATTCTTCCCCATTTGTGGTGTCAGGAGGAGAGAATTTTCTTAGTTCCTCTAGTTTTTTTTTTAATGTCTCGGTCACTTCTCATAGAGTGAGAAAGAAGGCAACAGAAGTGATGTACTTGTTAGAATTTTGGAAAATGTGTGGATCAGCTCACTTGTGCTTTCATTTTGGGGAGCGACCTAACCACAAACGAGAAGCATTTTTCTTTCTCATTTGATCATGTTATGTGCAAAGGGGGCCCATGTCACATAGGGAAAGCGTGTAAGTGTTCTAGCTTCTTCTGTGGTTAGGACTAAATCTCTAAGTAAGGTACCTACCCCCCCCAACACACACTGTTACTTTCTGCAACTGAATTTAAGAATAAAAGAGACGTTTTGTCCTCCAATGATCACATTCCTAACCCAGTGTTAATTATGTCTGAAACTCGGCTGAGGATAATGGGTACCATTTATTGTGTGCTATGATTTGAGTGTACCCCCATATCCATGTGTTGGGAACTTTCCCCCATGCACTCGTGAAATGATTTGTATCCTTACTCCAGCAGTGAGATAGTTATTGTGAGAGAAATAGAGTTGTTATCACAGCAAATGCAAACCTTTCTTGTCCTCTGATTTTCGCTTTTTCTGTCCTTTCTGTCTGTGCCATGCAATGATGTAGCAAAAAGAGCCTCAGGTCCACCCCTCTGGCCTTGAGCATCCCAGCCTCAGGAACTGTAAGAAACCTCCATTATGAATTACTCAGCCTCAGATAATCTGTTTCAGCAACACAAAATGGACTAGGACATTGAGTTTTCTCAAGATGGCAAAAAAATTCCTCTATTTATAGCAGACAATCAATTGTATTATTTACATTGTCAAGTGAATTATATGACCACAGGACAGAGTAGACCATCAATGTTACTACTAACTTATAGTATATTAGAAGTATATACAATGTATGACATCTTGTCCTAATCTTTAGAAATGGACTCCAGATGTATGTTTGGAAACTGATCCGTCAATATATCACCATCATATTAGGAGCCTATTACAAAAGAGCTGAACTTTGCATAACTTCTAGATGCTTGGAGTTACCCTTACTTTAATTATTTCCGAATAGAACTCATTGTCAGAATAGGTGAGAAAACATTTGCAGATTATTGAAGAAAAGAGTTCAAATGTCTTCACATATGAATCTTTTTGCATCAGAAAGAAATCCCATAAGACTGTTGGAAGATTTATTAACTTTTCTCAGAAAGGAATTTTAAAGTTTGTTACTCAATGTGTTGTTCTTCTTTCATAATCTAAACCATACTAAAGTTGCACAAAGAAATGACAATGTCTCTAGTCATAGAATTCCTGGTGAACAACGATGTGATGATTTTTGACCATAAGAAAATCAAAATCTTGTACCTTTACCTTCACAAACAAAAACTTACTTCTGAGATTCTTTTTAGTGTTTAGTTTTATGCCCTAATTTTATAAATATTTGCTCCTAAAACAATGACTTATTTTTTCTCTTTAGCTGCAAATTCTTTATCATTAATAGGTTATCATCTTTTAAATGATACTGTGTGTTACTTTCTACAACTTAAGAATAAAAGAGATGTTTTGTCCTCCAGTGGCCTCATTCCTAACCTAGTTTTCATTATGTTTGAAACATTAATGGCTTTATTGAAATACAATTGTTACATTGAAAAATGCATATATTTGTGCTGGGGATTTAGCTCAGCGGTTAAAGTGCTTACCTTGCAAGCACAAGGACCTGAGTTCGATCCCCAGCACCAAAAAAGAAAAAAAAAAAAAAAGAAAAATGCATATATTTAACGTATACAGCTTGATGAGTTGGGACATAGGCATACAACCGTGAAACCATCATCACAATCAAGTTAAAAACAAATCCATTACCTCACACTCCCTCTCTTCTGTTTTAAGGTACACTTGACATGTTAGTTACTCTCTCACCAAAATTTTCAAGTGCATAATACCCTCCTCCTAACTATAAGTCTTGGTCTGTACAGAAGTTCTCTAGAACATATTCACCTTGAGTAACTGACAATTTATACCCATAGAAAAACTTTGCATTTCCATTTCTTCCTCCATCTCCTGGTAACCACCATTCTATTCTTCACTTCTATGATTTTGACTATTTTAAATACTGCATGTAAATGGAATTAATGCAGCATTTCATCTTCTCTGACGATTTTATTTTTCTTGGCATAATGTCCTCAGGGTAATTAAAGTTGTTGCATATGGCAGGATTTCTTCTTTATCAAGACCAAACAAAGTTCCACTCTATGTGATAGGCTGCTTTTTCTTCAGTTAAATAATACCTGAAAATAAGGAGGAAAATTTATTTTAGCTCAGTGTTTTGGAGTTTTCAGTTCATGGTCAATTGGCCCTGTTGGCTTTGAGCCTGTTGCAAGGCAGTACATAATGGTGGGAACACATGTTAGAGGAAGCTGCTCACCTCATGGCAAATGGGAAACAATGAGAGACACAGGAAGGGGCCAGGGTCTCAATATCCCCCTTCAAGCATGCATATCCAGTGATGTAACTTTCTCCCACTAGGCCCCATCTTTTAATGATTCCGCAGTAGTGCCACAGCTTGGCACCAAGTCTAACACGTTGGCCTTGGAGGGACAGTCAAGATTCTAACTATAGTAGTGTATATACCACATTTTCCTTATCTGTTTATCTATTGATGAACATTACTGAAATGACTTGCAAATGCAGATAGCTTTTCAAAATTCTGATTTAAATTCTTTTGGCTGTATAAGTAGAAGTGAGATTGTTAGACATCATGGTAGGTAGTTCTACTTTTAATTTTCTTTTTTAAACTAAAAGAAGACAATTTATTTAAAGGTGGTGAAAAGGGGGAAGAGAGAGGAGATAGATAGTTACTTGACGAGGAGGGAGCATTCAAAAGCAAAATACTCCTGCTTTTAATTTTTGAGGAAATTTTATACTGTTATTTATGTTGGTACTCTTTTACATTTTCACCAACATTGTATAGGGGTTCTAGTTTCTGCACATCTTTATCAAAACTTTTCTTTTTTTATGTTTGATGGTAACCTAAAAATGAGGCAACATTTTATTGTAGTTAAAGTTTGCATTTTATTGATGACTTATGATGTTGAGCACCTTTTCTCATATCTGATAGCCATTTTTTAATTTTTTTTTTTTTTTTGAGATAGAGTCTCACTATGTAGTTCAGGCTGGCTTTGAACTCATGGTGATCCTTCTGCCTCAGCCTCCTGAGTGCCAGGATTACAAGCATGCACCATCATGCTTGGCAACAGCCATTTTTATGTTTTGGAGAAATGTTTATTTAAGTACTTTGTCCATTTAAAAAATTGGATTACTTGGGATGTTTGTTATTAAGTTGTGATATTGTCCTATATATTTTGGATATTAACCCCTTATTTGACTCCCTGAACTAAAGATTTGGATGGGACTGTTTTCTCACTTGTATGTACCTTATTGAGATGGTATTTTAATATAGAAGCTTTAAGCATGAGGAGATGGGCTATGCACTGGGTATCCGTTTCAGTGACTGGCAGTTTTGTAGTCAGCAAAGGGGATCAGCTGTTTTCTCCACTGAATAATCATCAGTCCCCTGGTCAGTAGCAGTGGTAGGAATTCTTGTATCAGCAGCTGTTGGCAGTAATGACAACAGATAACCAAATGGCTCTGTAGGCATAGCCTGAAGCTATAAAATGTATAGTACATGCCTTTAGCCTAGCAAGAACATAGGAAGAGCATGTGTTTTCTGTAATGGAATCCTGTAGTGGTTAATTATGCATGTAGTAAAAGCATAAAAACATGTGTAGGAATGATACATTCCAATTCAGGATAGTAGTTTCACTGGTGTATTTGTTAGGTTTCTCCAAGAGGAACGAGATCAATATAAATTATATGGGTAATTATACAAAAGGATTCATTAGGTGGCCTAACAGTATCAGAAGCAGAAGACTCACAATGGCCATCTTTGCAAGCGGAGAGGAAAGAGTTCAAAATGACCTTCTGCACACTAGAGAGCCAGAGGTCCAAATATACGAGTAAGTTTATAATTACACCCAGCAGGCTAGAACTATTCTGCATCCAGACAGAAACACTCATTTCTTCCCCACAAGAGAAGGCAAGGTTTTTCTGGGGGATGATGCTTCTTCTTGTGACATTTCATAACTTACATATTATAATGTAAATTTAATAATACTATATTATTATAACAACAATCTATATTAATTTAATCAACATTAGGTTACAATAAAATAAAACAAAGATATCTGCTTAATATACACATAAGTGCAAACATATTAACAAAATAGGAAAAATACTCATGACACTTCCAATCCTCATTTCTATAACTGGTATTTATAACTATTCTTCTACAGCCCATTCTATATTCTCTTGGCCTTCAGTAAGTACCCCAGCACATCTTGGTTCTTTATCTGATGGTATGACTCATACCTTCATTCCTGAAGTTTCTGGCCATTTGCTCTCTTGCCTGGATGAGGTCGTTGTGGTTTACCATTGACCTTAGTAACAGGGCCGACTATTACTCAGAAACACCCAAAGGTATCTCCTGAAAGTTGATACGCTGTTACCTCCATGTGGAGGAGTAGTCCAATTTCCCCTTGATATCCTGGATCAGTCATCCTCTCCAATACCATAACTCCCCTTTTATCTTGTTGAATCAGAGCCATGGGGAGCCCAAAATGACTAGGAGGAAGTTTTAGCTTCCAGTTCAATGGAATTGTTGCTGCACATCCTGGTATAAGCCGTCTCTGTTCTGAAACTGAGACTTCTAGGCCAGTAGAGCATACAGTTACAAGAACAGGGGGCGGAAGCTTTGCTAGCGGGTGACTAGGGATAATGGTGAATGGTACCTTTCCTACTTCTACCTCCTGATTCCTGGACCCATGAATCCTGGCTATGAGCAAAACAACACCATATACTGCAGCTGATTCAGAGCATATATGGCCTTCTGGAGAAATTTATCTGAACCCTACAAGGTATTGCCACCTAGCTGGTGCTGTAACTGTACCTTCAAAAGGCCGTTACACTTTTCTATTAATGTAGCTGCTTCTGGGTGGCGGGGAACATGGTACCATTGAATTCCATGAACGTGAGCTGACCCCATTGCCTCATTTTTTGGCTGTGACGTGCATTCCTTGTTAAGAAGCAATACTGTGTCAAGTACCCTGATGGTGGATACGGCATTCTGTAAGTCCATAGATGGTAGTTTCGGCATTGTGGAATAAATGTCTTTTCTAATAAGGGCAAAGTGCTGCCCTTTCATGATGGAACTGGTCCGATATACTCAACCTGCCGCCAGGTCACAGGCTGATCAGACCGAGGAATGTACCGTATCAGGGACTGGGTGTTGGTCCCTGCTGCCGGCATGCTTGGCACTCAGCAGTGGCTGTAGCCAGGTTAGGCCTGTGAGTGGAAGTCTATGCTGCTGAGCATGTACCTTGCCACCATAACCACTCTATTTATGAGCCCATTGGGAAATGAAAGGGGTAGCCAAGGAAAAAGATTGACTGCTATCCACAGAACGGGTCATCCTATTCACTTGATTATTAAAGTCCTTTTTCTGCTGAGTCACCTTTTGGTCAGTTTACATGGGATGCAAATATCTTTGTGTCCTTTGTCCAGATGGAGTGCTCTATCCATAAAATCTTTCCCAAATGTCTTTGTCACCAATTTTTCAGTCATGGTTTTTCTAAGTTCCCTGACCATACAGCACACCATGAATTGTACATTCACACATCTTGCCATTTCTTCTGCCAGGCAAAACGTACTTCCAGGTGCACTACCTGAAGTTCTGCTCACCGCAAAGGTTTCCTTTCACCTCTGTCCTCCAGGGATGTCCTGAAAAGGGTTTGTCATGCCACCGCTGTCCATTTTGGGTGACGCCTGTGTAACACACAAAATTATCAGTAAGCCAGGCCCTAGCCATCTCCTGTCACCTGATCATATGGTATGCCCTGTGAAGCCACAGATGCATGTCAGGGGACAGAAGGCAGTATAATGGGAATAGGAGCCATGTACATTTGGGCAGCTTCTTCCTGTGATGTACTTGTACCTTTAGGACCTGCGTAGAGCCAATCACATGTATACCACTTTCTTTTGATGACATGAACCCTCAATTTTATGGCTGAATGGGTCAGACAGAACCCAGTTTATGATGGACAGCTCGGTTTTCCTGGTAACCTAGTATCCCATCATCAAGTATTCAGTTTCCACTAAGGCCCAGTAGCAAGGCATTACCTGTTTATGAAAAGGAGAGTAGCTGGCTGGAGAAGATGGCGGGGTCTGCTTCGACATTTTAAGGGCCCCTGCTGTGACTACCCATGAAAGCCTGGCAGGGGCTCCAAGCAGCATCTCAGTCTGCCACTGACACTTCACGTGCCATCGGATCTGCTGGCTCACATGACCGATGGCAGAGCAGCCCGGATCTGTTGCAGAACTTTCTCTTACTCTGTGCCCAACTCAAAGCTAGCAACTTTCTGAGACACTCAGTAAATGGGCCAGAGTAACACACTCAGGAGTGGAATGTGTTCCTTCCAAAATCCAAACAGTCTTACTAGACATTGTGCCTCATTGTAATTATTGAAGGGTCCACATGCAAGAACTTATGCCTCACTTTAGAAGGGATATCGCTACATGTCCCACACACTGGACTTCTAGAAATTTCACTGAGATAGAGAGATCATGAATTTTATTTGGATTTATCCCCATCAGCTGGAACACAAATGCTTTACTACCAAGTCCAGAGTCATTTCTAACTCTTGGTCACTTGGTCTAATCAGAACAATATCATTAGTGTAGTGGACAATATCATCAGTGTTGTGGTATCACAAGTGTGATATCTTGTGGAAGAGTCAGATGAGCAAGAGCCCTGCAAACTCAGTTTGAGGCACGGCTAGGGAGTTAATACACCTTTGAGGTAGGTCGGCAAAAGTGAACTGCTGGCTTTTCCAGCCGAAAGCAAGTTGCTTCTGGTGGGCCTGATGGATAGATATGGAAAAGAAGGCATTTGCCAAACCAATAACTTTTTACCAGATACCGGAGATGTGGTAATCTGCTCAGTCAAGGAAAACATATCTGGCCTGGCAACTGCAGTTATATTCACCATTTGATTAAGCTCATCTTAATCCATCATCATCCCCACAATCTACTCATCTTTTGCAGAGACCAAAGAAGAGAGTTAATTGAAGATGTAGTGGGATCCACCAGCCCTTCATCTTTCAAGACCTTCTTGGTAGCACTAATCTCTGCACTCCCTCTAGAAATGCAACTTTGTTTTTGATTTATTATTTTCTCAGGTAACAGCAACTCCAACGGCTTCCATTTGGCCTTTCTCACTATCATAAAGCACTCACACTACAGGTCAGGGTACCAATATGAGGATTCTGCCAATAACTAACTATATCTGTCCCTATTATGTGTCCTGGAACTGGGGAAATGACCAGAGGATGAATTTGGGGGAACTTTGGACCCACTGTGAGTCAGACCTCTGCTAAAACTCTATTGCTCACCTAACCTCCATAGGCCCCTACACTTACTTGAGGGCCACAGTAGATATTTTGGACCTTCTGGAAGCTGTGTTAGCTTAGAACCAATGATCAGTAGTCCCTGAAATGTCTGATCTTCTCCTTTCCCCCACTATACAGTTTTCCTGCCCAGATGACTTAGGTTTCTTTGGGAAAAGAAGGCAGGAAAATAACAGTATGACTTTTGGGTGCACCAAGGTCCTTCTTCAAAGGTACCTAGACTTCTCTTAATTCAAGTGGTTCTGGACCTATGAACTGGCCCCAGTCTGGGAACTGCTTGAACAGCCATGATTCTCCGTTGGTATAACTTGAGGCAGATTTTTGTTCATTTGCCCTAAAATTTTTCTGCTTGTATAAATCCAGTAAAAATCTAGTATGGTTCTTAGATATTTCACTTCTGGGGACACCATGAATAATTAGCCAAACTCATAATTATACAAGTCATTCTAATCATTTCTTTGTTTCTCCTGTTCATTATAAGTATGCTCACCTTGCTTATGGCAATTGAGTAATGCCAGTTGGATCCTACCATTCAGGGATCCAATTAAAGCTACTGCCTTTAAGTTTGTCAGGTGAGGTATTGTAGTCCCCACTGTAAGGTCCGGCATTCAAAGAAGAGCAATGATGGGACTCTTTAAGGATGCTGATATTCTCTTCACAAATGTGTTTCTTAAGGCATTAGTAAAATGTGCATTTTTGGACCCTTGCAGTATGGATGATTAGGTTGTATGAGGCAAATATATTACAGCATTCCCACTTCCCAGAGCCTTTGGATGCTATCACCAACAGTAAACCACGGTATACCAGGCATCTCCTGCTCATTCACCATGATTCATGTTTCAGTCAACCAACCAAAGAAACTGTTATCACTTCTTTTTAGTACTATAAGCTAATGCATTAAGTTAAGAATCTCTACTTAGTGGTTCCATATCAAGAAATAACCTGATCTAGGTTTGTGTTTCTTTTACCATTATCCCATAGCCTCACTCTTAGGAGTATTCTGATGTTCGAGCAGCAAAAGTGAGTGGTGAGGGTGGGTCTTGAGGAACGCCAGTATTGTCCTGCTTGGTAACTGAATCAGGGAAAGTCATTGTCATTTCATAGGCAACACATGATTAGCTTCCCCTGGTACAGGAGGAGAGGCCGACACCACAGGGTACGGGGTGGCGATGCCTCTGCCACTGAGGAGGGGGACAGCTCTTCCTCTGGCAAAATAAGCTTACCAAAATTTAGAAGTTCAATGTCCCCAACTTCATTAGGTTCTGCCCAAACATCAGCATCCCGATTCATGGAATCCTATTTTTTTACTGATCGGTGCCCTCACATTCACTTTAGATAGTCTGCATCGTCATATCTCTGCTCCAAGGTTACCTACTTGAAGTTACTTTTTCATTAGATCTATCTAAATTTGCATCTACCTCCATAAAAAACTTTTACATGACTTTCACCTAAAGCCTGCACCTAGCCCCTCAGTTGCAATTATTGCTTTTGTATTATTTTTGTATTATGGCATTATTCCTTTTTTTTTATTTTCTTTTTATTTTTGAGTTTTAAAGAAACATGTTGTGCTTATTTACATAATGAGAACATGATATTAGCTTGCATAAAGAAAATGGCCTAAAAAAAAAAAGAAAAAAAAGAAAATGGTTTCAAAGGAGGGCTCTGTTTTCTGTGCCAAAGGTCAGATCCTGAGCCCATTGCAGAGATTCACCCAACCTGACCAGACTGCCTCACTTTAGGATTTCTGCTGACTACAGACTGTGCAAAGGACCCTGTGAGACTCTCAAACCATGCAATGTCTGTTAAAACTGGGCGAACTTCAGGGGAAGATGGAGTAGTGGTAAACAGCAGCAAACCAGCCTCTCCAAGGTTCGTAATCCAGACACTGGAATGTAACAAACTGGGGAAGAAAAAAAGGAGGGAGGTGAATCCCTGAGATGCAGGAAGGACCTAAAGGGAGAATTGGAGCCCAAAGGGAAAGTGAAGAGATAGACTTTAATGCAGAAAAGGGAGGTGGCAAACTACGCTTTTGAAAGAGAAAGGGACAAGCTGAGTGAGCCGCTCCCTTCCCTTCACTCGGCTGTGGGCAGGGCACCGCCCTGGTGTTACCCACATTTACATTTAGGAGGCACAAGATGGGAGATCAGTAGTTTCAACACCAGTGAGAGGCGGAATGGAAAGCACCTGGGGCCAGAGGTGTCTGACCACAATTGGGGGCACCTGAAGTTAGATGTGTCTGACCCTTTAAATACTGGAAGCCTGAGTTGTGTTAGTACTCATCTGGGGTCCCTTTTCCTCCTCCCCCTTTTTCCTTTTGCCCTTTAACCTGTTTCTGCTACCGTGTGGTCATCTTCAATAAGTGTATAAATGTAGCTACTTACCACTTACTGTGAGGTGTATGCTTGGCAATTCTTTTCTTGTCATTCACAAGAACCTGGACTATTTTGGCCCATTCAACTCTAATTCTTTCTGCCTGACTTCTGGCTTGTGTTGTGAGAGATGAGGCTCGAATCTACACAGGCCTCCAGGGAGAAATGCACCAGAGGAACGGAGCAGAGGATGTGTGAGCTACAACAGCCGGTGAGCGACTTCAGTCCAGGCATCCCCTGGAGAGCATGCTTGGTCAGATGCCGTTTTAGGGAGGGACCAGCTGAACCCAGGATTCGAGCAGCCTAGCTGGCTTCATCTTAGTGCTCCCAGTGACTGGGAGAGGGACAACTACAGGGAGACATCCAGGGTCAGGGAGCCACGGTTGGGCTGGCAAGAAACACCCAGATTATTGTAGGCTGAACTACTCAGGCCCCACCCCACAACCAGAGGCCAGGGTCAGTGGGGATAGCACCAGAGTGGGCACCCCACCCTGTTCCTACTGCAGGCTTGCTGGGATCATCCAGCACAGATCGGGGCTGTCTGTCTCCTCTGTCAGCCCTGCCCTAGTACAAAACTGAGACACTAGTACAAAACTGAGAGCCCGGAAGAGAACCACAGGCTTGAAGTCACAGATACATCTTATTTTTTTCTTTGCTTTTTTTTTTTTTTTGATTGTTTTTGTTTTTCATGTGCGTGAACATTGTTTTTAATAGTTTTTTTTCATCGTTGGTTTTAGTGTTTTTATTTTAATGGTACATTTTATTTTTATTTATTTATTTATTTATTTATTTTGTGGTGCCGGGGATCGAACTCAGGGCCTTGTGCTTGCAAGGCAAGCACTCTAATCACTGAGCTAAATCCCCGGCCCATAATGGTACATTTTAGATGTACATAGTGATAACATTCATCATAGGGGATTTGTACCTGTACATGATATATCTTGTAGCTTCTCTTTTTCCCATTCCCCTCCCCT